>JACXGJ010016216.1:0-12418 GCA_016801105.1 Esox niger
CCCTCACCGTCTCCCCCTCCCTTCCACCCTCACCGCCTCCCCCCCTCCCTTCCACCCTCCATGTCTCCTTCCCTCCCTTCCTTCCTCCCACCCAGTCTCCTTCCCTCCCTTCCTCCCACCCAGTCTCCTTCCCTCCCTCTGTCTCCCTCCCATAACTCAGCACCCTGAACTGACACAACCCATAGCTGCTTAACGCTTTCATTATTCAGATCACACTCATACCCTCCATATGTGGACAGAATGTTGTGCACACACAGCCTGGACAGACATTCACACTCACTCCAGCCGCACGCCTTCCAAAGTATTCTCAACAAGGATACGCTTTGCTACATCAATGTGTCTGTTAAATAATAGACAGTATGTTCAATATATACACTACCTTTTAAACATGTCTCTCCTTGGATGGCAAACCAGGAACGTTCAACACATTCCTTTCAGACTATTCCCCTAATCATTCAAATGGGAAAAACCGAGGAATACTTTAATAGTTCCCAGAGTGGTAGAACCTTAAGCATTATGCAGGATAGACTTTCATTGGAGCCTCAGTCACATTCTTCTGTGTCTGTGTGTCCGCGTCTGTGTGTTACAGAGAACAGATTCTAAGTACCCCAAGCTGGCCTTCAGCCTGGATGAGCTGCAGAAGAGGTTCAGCAATCAACTTCGTCTGGAGGAGGCCAGCACCATCACAATCAACTCTGTGGAGGCCTTGAAGCCTGTCACCCCACACATGGTCAACATGGTATACAGATTAGATACTATTGTACTATATTAATACAGTATGAAATAGTGTCACTCTGAAATACATTGTAGTTCTAGAAGATGGAATAGTGATATTCTGAAATGCTTTATTTCAGTGAAATTAAAATAGATGATAGTACTACAGTATGAAATGCTGATTCAACATTATGAGAAGTTTATACTATAGTAATACACTCTAGTGGTGCACTTCAGTACCAGCGTTGGTTTATTAAAGTAATAAACCATGATGGTCTGTGTTAGTATTGGGCCAAAGGACTTCCACATCCTTTTATTAGTGTTTTTGGCCATTTACCACAAACCACCAGGTGCCCTATTGCTGTTAGAAAATATGTCATTGTAATAAGAACGGTAAAACATTTACTGCCACTTTCAGCCAATCAGCCATCTGGGCTTGAACCAGACTGTTTATTATTGGTGTTTTATTATACTATGATCAGTGTGCATTTTAAATTTTTACAGTTCTTTCAACATATTTCAAATGACATCACGGGGACTGATATTTCGTTTTTTGCCGAATACAGTCTCCTTCCTAAGCATTGGCATTAAAGTTGAAACTCCCTGCGTCTTCTCACTGTGCTTCAGACCAGGTGTGGGAGGATGAGGGCCCCCGGTGCTCCTGTAACATTTTACAATGGCTAGAGCAGAATGATAATGTATTGTAATGGGGCAGAGCAGAATGATAATGTATTGCAACGGGGCAGAGCAGAATGATAATGTATTGCAACGGGGCAGAGCAGAATGATAATGTATTGTAACGGGGCAGAGCAGAATGATAATGTATTGTAACGGGGCAGAGCAGAATGATAATGTATTGTAACGGGGCAGAGCAGAATGATAATGTATTGTAACGGGGCAGAGCAGAATGATAATGTATTGTAATGGGTCTGAGCAGAATTATAATGTATTGTAATGGGGCTAGGCAGAATGATAATATATTGTAATGGGGCTGTTCTGAGAAAGGGCAGAGGCACCACACAATCTAGAGGCCAGCCTGTCTGCTCTGTCAGCCAGGATCTGTTCTCTTGGTATTGATAGGGAATACGACAGTCCCCTGATAAAGCCATGGCCCAGTTTTGCAGCCTGTCTGGAGACGTTCTGTCTGAGCTGGTCTCTCACTGTCTGCGAATCGAATTGGATAATACCCCGGCATGCCACTGGATAATGTAGTAACATTGACATGATACTGTTTCATTCGAGTTTGAGATTTATTATGTGCTTCTTAAGCCTTAAGTGGCATTCGAACTGGTTCACAGTTGATACAAAGCAGAGCTTATGGGACCTGTTTCCCCACACAAACACTGTGCAGCCTGGGACTTAGGATGTGTTGACGGGGGTGTGACTTTCAGAGGGATCTGCTAGCGGAACAGCGGAAAGTGTGGCACAAAACCCTGGTCAGAGCTCTGAGGGACAGCAAAGCCATCATGGCTGGCAGCACCCAGAAGTATGTCAAGTTCAGCCTCTACCCCTACCTCTGCCTGATGGACGAGAAGGACTATGCAGACATCATGATCCAGGTATATGACCTGGGATGTAACGTTTCATCACAGTCATTGGTTGATAATAGTCTGAATGTTTTACGGTTGAATTCGGCCAAGTAAAACCCACTGAATACAAGCTGTTTATGTGACCTTGGGTAGAAAATAAATGATGTCCCCGTTGTCAGTGTCTGGCCAACCTGCCTCCCAGTGGAGAGTCGCTCCACATACTGGCCAAGCAGTTGGGTATTCGGGTCCACAACAAGTTCTGCATCCTGATGAAGGGACGCAACCAGATGGTGGACAAGCTGAACCACATCTACAGTGAATATGTTGAGCTACTGTCCAAAGACAATAAGGTAGGACATTCTTCCGCACACTCCTGGTCTCAATCCGGTCTTCACCGGCAGAGCGTCGGTGAAGACCGGATTGACTTGCGGTTTGACTTGGTGTCGGTCATTGCAGGTGTGGAACGTACTGCCCCGGGAGCAGTGGCAGATGCTGGAGGCGAAACATAGCTCAGGCCCTTCCCTGCTGGGAGACGAGTGCCATTGGCCCCAAGCGGTGGTGTTGGAGCTGGGGACCTACCTGGTGGACCTCATGGTTAAGAACATGAAGGTGAACAGCGACATCCTCAACTCCGCCTACAACCGGAAGGTCATCCCTGTGCTCTACCATATGTACACCTTCCGCAGTAACAGACAGGTATGGAGTCAAAGTGATTCATCAAAGTGATTCATGTCATTTATTTTCTTCCGGGGTCTTCACCCAATTTCACAGTCCTAGGGTTGGCACTTCCGCCAATTGTCCTGTCATCACATTTCTGTGCGATGGGTAAATCTTTCCTTTAAGCTATATGAGTGAATTTGGTCGGCAGTGCAGCAGTGAGAAACAGCCGTGACATAAAGACGACCTTGGTTTAGGACTGAGCTGTCTGTCATAGCTGCTCCTTCTGTGTTCAGCTGTCCTCTCTCACAGTTCAGCTCCCTCATATTACTCTCTCTGCCTCCACGGTCTGGTCTCATAAGCATATGAATAATAAATCTGTTTTCGTTGCACCGCGGTGCGGCTGAGGAAGACAAATGACTTCCAAAACTAATCCTTTTTTTTTACTGTCTCCTTAATTGGCTGACTGATTTACTGCCCGGGGATAACTGACAAGGAAAATAAGACGTTTTCTATTTTGTCCCCCAAGCATCATTCCTGGTTAAAAAAAATAAGTTCCGGCAGGCGTCTCAACCTGGCGGAATTGATGTGTTTTGACAGTGGAGTCCCCAGTGAGTTTCAGAGCTGGTCTCTGGCCACCTCACCCTCTGCTGTGTTTGGTCAGAGGTTGTGCAGACCAGCAGGGGAGCAGCCTAATGATTTTACTGCACACAGTTGTTAGGCTGCAATGCTTCTCAGGTGTTTTTCATGTAGTGTCTGTGTGGTTGATAAACTGGACTGAATATTGCTGGCAAGTTTGGCAGCACTGTTGGTATTTCCTGTTTGTATGCCACAGTGCTGTCTGTTTTGGACTTTTTAGCTTTTCAGGTAGTTAAAGGGAACCGGATACCTTTGGCTGGTGGCATTGAAAGTATATAATCGCAGTTCCGGGAATATATCGTCGGCTTGGGTCTTCCGTCACCAGCCATAATTAATAAAGAGTTGTCAGGGCAAATATGCTTGTTACACTAATGCTGTTTTTAAGCAGACTCAACTGGTACTGTAGCAGATATTTCAATGCAACTTAGCTAATTGCATTTCTCGCTGTGTGCCTCAGGTGGGCTTTATCAAGCCGCATCCCATCTTGACACAGATCCAGCAGGACGCCATGGAGACCACATTGACCTTTGACTCCTATGTTATGCCCATGCTTTGCCCTCCTGTCCCCTGGACCTCAGCCAAGTTCGGTGCTTACCTTCTCACGCCCACCAAGCTGATGCGTGCCGTGCTTGGCGCCAACCAGCACGAGATGCAGCTGGAGAAATGTCAGGAGGAGGAGCTCCATCCGGTGCTGGACTCCCTCACCCAGCTGGGCAACACCGCCTGGCAGATCAACCAGCCCCTGCTGGACATCATCATCTCCGTCTTCAACGGTAAGGGCAGCGAGAAGCTTGACGTCCCGCCGCCCCTCTCGGAGGCCCCCAAGGTCCCTCGCTACAACCAGCAGGAACTGGCCCTCTACACCTCGGCCGAGAAGGCCCAGCTAAAGAGAGAGGTTATCAACGCCAAGAAGAAGTGCGGGGAGATGCACAGCCTCAGGATGGACGCCCTCTACAAGCTGTCCATCGCCAACCACATGAGAGACGAGGTCTTCTGGTTCCCCCACAACATGGACTTTCGAGGACGCACGTATCCGTGCCCACCCTACTTCAACCACCTGGGCAGTGACGTGACCAGGGCCATCCTGGTGTTTGCCGAGGGGAAACCCCTGGGACCGGGCGGCCTGGATTGGCTGAAGATCCACCTGGTCAACCTTACAGGGCTGAAAAAACGCAGCTCGCTGTCCGGCAGGCTGGAGTTCGCCAACTCCATCATGGACGACATTTTGGACTCCGCAGACAACCCCCTCAATGTCAGTCTGTAAAAAACAAATCTTCTGTGTATTGTGAAGAATAGGTTGTGGATTCCTGATTGTCTTCTCTGTGGCCCCTGCAGGGCAAGAAGTGGTGGCAGAATGCAGATGAACCGTGGCAAGCCCTGGCGTGCTGCATGGAAATCACAAACGCTGTCAGATCACCTGACCCCACACAGTTCATCTCCCATTTCCCTGTACATCAGGTAATCACACTGACCTCTAAACCCCACCCTTGTAGGCCTTTGAAAATATGAGTGTCTCATAGGTCATGGATCAATATATACTCATAATAATTTTTACTGTATCACTTACTCTGAGGTTCTGGGGTTGATTTTCAATTTTAGTG
The DNA here is from genome assembly GCA_016801105.1 of Esox niger. Classification (NCBI taxonomy): domain Eukaryota; kingdom Metazoa; phylum Chordata; class Actinopteri; order Esociformes; family Esocidae; genus Esox; species Esox niger. The sequence continues at coordinate 5,141 of JACXGJ010016216.1, forward strand.
GTCCTCTACAGTTGCTCTCTATGGCAATCTCTTAACGGTAGATGTTTCACTCATGCGTCATATTTTTATTTCAGAGTCCACATCAGACAAAATATTAACAAAGCAACAATTCCCTTGACACGATTTTTGAGAAATGGTTTCCATAGCACTCAGTAGATGCTCTGTCTGGTCAGACAATAGTCTCTGTCAATTGGCTAGGCTCTAGCTTTAACACAGAGGGACCAGGCACATATCTAAAGTCCCCACACAAGCACTTTGAAATGAAGTAAAGCTATTTTATAATTGATTCTAAACTAAGAGATGCCCAATGCAGGGACTTTGAAATATATTTAATGCGTTCTCTTCTTTCGGTCTTTGTTGTTTGCTGCTGCATTCTAAATGAACTGCAGCTTTCTGATGTTTTTTGTTGGAATGTGACCAGACAAGAAATAATTGCAATAGTCAAGTCTGTTAGTGATAAAATGTGGTCATTGCTGACAAAGAAATAAAAAACTCACTGTTGCAATTATTCCTGAAATGATAAGGCATTTTTTTCTAAATATCTGGTATTTGCCTTAAAATGTTGTCAGTGTCCAAAAACTCACCTAGCTTGATATGTTTAATCTACATATAGCAAATGTGATCAGAGTCTAAGTCTAGGCACAATTACCAAAAACCGCGGTTTCCTTCTTTAGTTTAGTTACAGGGCACCAAATTTCTTGCATTTGTGATTAATTTAATCAAGGTGTCAATAGGATATAGAGATTTTTTTATATTGTTGATGTAGCTGTAACAATGTATATCATGCTCTTTAAGTGAACATACCCCAAAATCAAACCTCAAAGGACGCCAACATGATATATGTATTTATACTGAGGTATGGTTACACAGAGCAACAAGAAATTCTTACATGGACAATTAAAAAAAAATGCTGCTGCCCTTTTATACTTTTCTCATGGAGTGACAGAAACCGTAAAAAAGAATAATTATGATTGGCAGTAGAGTTCAACCATGTTTACCTTCAAAACAGACAAAATTGTGCTGTAAATTTAGATTTTTGATGACAAAAGATATGTCACTTTGTCCTCCTTTCTTCCCGTCAGGATGGTTCGTGTAATGGACTCCAGCACTATGCAGCCCTGGGTCGGGACGTGATCGGTGCCACCTCTGTGAACCTCATGCCATGCGAGGTGCCCCAGGATGTCTACAGCGTGGTGGCACAGCAGGTAAGTCAGCCCACACACCAGAGGGCAATAGTGGGCTGGGGTCCTAAAGTTAGGGTGGGTTGTTTTGCCCTGACCCTACCCGTCTGTAATGTGAAATGAACACAAGATGAAATAGTTTGGTGTAGTGACGAAATGTTATCAGGCATATATTTCAAGTCAGGTTTTTCTCTTCCTATCTTACACATCATGCATTCCAGGAGTTTTGCAATTAACAAAAATACTTGTTAAAACCTCCCATCATGAGCTGGATGTGTAACATGTTGTTTATATGTGCATGATCTATGAGTAGAATCACTATTGTACCTCAGTTAGCCATCAAATTACGAGATTGAGATGGAGTGGTTTTGATTATGCGGGGCCCAAATCCGCACATATATGACACAGTACACAATTCACAAGTCGGACACTTTCACAAGAATTACAGACTGTATCTTTAATGCATGTTGGTTGGATTCCTAGGGAATGAGAGTGTCCCTTTCATGTACACATCATGCTCCTACCATAATAGCACCCTGTCTCCCCCAGAAGCTTCCCTAGACTAGTCAAAGCAGCCCTTATTTTCCCTCTTGCCCCGGTGCTCCCAGAACATCCGTCCCTGCAGTGCAGGAGCTATACCCCAAACCATCTGCCCAGCTCCACAGTGCATATTTTAGAGGGACCATTTGCGGTTAATACTGAATCTATTGATTTTAGCACCTTTGGGAACGGGGAGTGTTAATGCTGGGGATGAAATGTACAGTGCGGTTGTGCCCAGAACGTAGTGTGACATCGTACATTGACCGGGTCTCGGTGAACCAGGCTTTCCATCTGAATAGTGCATGTCAGCTCTCCGCTCCCTCTCTCCAGCGCCGTTGTCCAGCCACCCCTGGAGAGTTCCGAGTTAGAACCCAGCTGATGCCATCACCTCCTAGTCTGAGGGAGGACAAACACTCAAGGTGCATGGAAGTCCCAGTTATCCTGGCGACCGTGCTTATAGGAAGGACACACCCGGTGTATCTTTAAGGAGATTGCTGTTCATTGATTCAGAATGTTCATGTATGAAACTAGTATAGCAGGTTCTGTACAGGCTAGAAAGCCGAGTTCTGCCAAGCGATTGTGAGTCAGATTTGTGAGCTCTGTGTCTCATTCGCTGACAGCTTTGGTGATTCTACGGTCTGCAGCACACTGAGCAAAGCTGGCGCTCTTATGCCTCCCCTTTATGCTCCGTGACAGCGTGTGATACTGCTCTGAGTCAGTGTGATCATCTTCGGTCAAGAGGACCAACCGACCGTGTGTTTGCTTTGTTTTCATAGGTGGAGGACTTCCGCACGCGGGATGCAGAGAAGGGTCTTAAGGTCGCCCAGGTGCTAGAGGGCTTCATCAACAGGAAGGTGGTGAAGCAGACTGTGATGACGGTGGTGTATGGGGTGACGCGGTACGGAGGACGCCTCCAGATAGAGAAGAGGCTCAAGGAGATTGATAACTTTCCTAAGGTACTGCTCGCCAGTCTCCGGTTGATACAAGGAATTCCTTTTGGCCATTCCCAGCTAGCAATACCGCTACAGTATACTATATTACCGCAAAGTAATAGCTGCCATTGTGACAGTTGTGTTTTTTGTCATTTTGCCCCTTTTTCCATCCAAGCTTGCTCGACATTTCCAGTATTAATCTGACAGTGTTTTGAGAAATGTCACCCACAGATATCATTCTCTGACACATTGTTTCCAGCTGACAGTTGCAGACTGTATATGTATATGACATGGGCCTGCAGTAATGCAGTAGTGACCTGTTATCTCTCCTGATGGTTTCTCACAACCGGCGGATATTGAAGAGTTTCTCCATATGTCAACTTGTCCCCTTTAAGTTTCTAATTCATTCCAAAGGAAATTTACTTTTAAGTCTCTATTAATCTGTGTGCTTTGTAACGGAAAATGATCATTCCAGTGGAATGCTTAGGGGCTTTTCACAGCTGTTAACAGTGTAATGTGACTATCATACTTTTGATAACAATTTAGTTTTACTTTTAGTTGTACTGTAGCCATGTAAAGATGAATTGATCCCTCTGTTCTCTGCTGAACTTGAGTTGGGAACCCGTCTCATTTTCAATTACGACCTTGCCAAACGCAGACAAGTTCATTAAGGGAAAACACACAGAGCCTTCTACATAATGTAGAAAATATGAATGAAAATAAACAATATACATACAAATAAACATTGAATTGCACGTCTTATAGCCAGTATATTAAATAATTTTAGCAGTTGCCTTGATCAGGTATTTGTAATTGCATTGTAATAACATTTGTATTGTAAAGCTATAATGATGACAGTGTCAAATTCAGGGCTATTCTGCTATTTGTTTTAATCATCGGTGGCGGGGAACTGAAAGGAAGGCCATGGGAAGTGTAGGTTTTAGTCTGGCGTTATGGACATAGCAAGGGCCAGTTAATTAGAGTTAACTGGCCCTTGCTATCATAAAGTGGCTAGTGTGGAATTGTGTTCTGCATCCACCATTGGAGTGAATGTAGTTGATATGGGTGTTGAATGACAGTGAGCTGATCAGACTGGTTAATGGATGTTTCGGGGGCAGGCAGGATAAGGTCATCTCAGACTAAAGAGCTGACATTTAATTTTTGACAGTCAAAGAAGATGTTGGATGTTATCAAAGCTATGTTGTAGTGGTGTGCACATAGGGAGGTGGAGGGTTTGCACATGGGGAGGTGGAGGGTTTGCACATGGGGAGGTGGAGGGTTTGCACCTGGGGAGGTGGAGGGTTTGCACATGGGGAGGTGGAGGGTTTGCACATGGGGAGGTGGAGGGTTTGGTTTCCCTGGATACACAGTGTGCTGTAAGAATACAACGCGCATTTCTTTACCATAGCGATTCTAAAACAGCCTCAGTAAAACTCTTCTTTCAAAACATTCAAATCAATCCAGTAATATCTTTATGGAACAGCATAATTTGTTAGGTTCTGCTCTTTTCAGAGTGTTTCCTAGTGAATGGGCCGCTATATGCCCCGTGTCGTAGTGAATGAAACATCTGTTGGGTTTGGAGATATGTACCGTCCTACCACTGAGATGTATATGTTGTGATTGCAGGAGTATGTATGGGACGCCTCTCACTACCTGGTCCAGCAGGTGTTCAGCAGTCTGAAGGAGATGTTCACAGGCACTAGAGAAATCCAGGTACGGAGCTGGTCCTACTCAGCACGCCCATGACTAATATATAAGTTCACCTGCTACGTAGCTCGCCTCCTCTGTTGACCCAGTGTGCAAAAATAGCGCAAATGTATTATTAATGACTGGTTTACTGTCGGGACAGAAGCAGACCGGCTATGATTGTTCATCACCTGACTTCAGGTGGCATGGGCCCATACATGGCTTCCATAGGAGAAAGATGGATGGGCTAGCTTACAGACCCACTGCCTCTATGAGGGGGGGGAACCCGCTCATATAAATTGTTTCCCCGCTACGCCACCTTCCTCTTAGCCCACTGCATCTCTAAGTGGGTCAGGTCCTGCTGGGTCGGCATAGCAGTGGCTCAACGGTACCTGTACCTGGCAGTGAATGGGTTTGTGGGGGTAGAAGAGGTAGGTGATGTGAGTGGACAAGGGAAGGAGAAAGGAAGTGGGCACGGGGGACAGGGAGGAGGACAGAAAGGGGGTAAACGGAGAGAGAGGGGGCGAGAGGCAAGGGAATGAGGGGAGACAGGTGGCGAGAGTAGGAGAGGGTGTGAAGGGAGAGAAATTGGAACAATGTAGTAGAGGCAATGGGTACAGAGAAGTGGGGAGTGGGGGTGAAATGGAAGATAGAAAGAGGGTAGGAAGACTGACGGCTGATGAATGAGACAGCTTTAGGCCTGGCTGCACCCAGTAGCAAGGCAGATATTAGTCTCCTACACGGAGGATGAAAACCTCTGGGACCCAAACACGGCATCCATTCTTAAAGATAGTATCTGTGTCACAGACTCAGCAGACTGTTGCTCTCTAATGGCGCGTCTCGTGTTCTGCTGTCTGCAAGCAACAACTTTCCACCTGTTTCTACAAAAACTCCCTGGTTGCACTAGATACACTGTATAGTTCCAGAATAAACCCCCGTGTGAGATCCTACACGGGAAGGTTCTAGTTTCATTGATTTGCCTACTCCTCTTCCAACTGGCTGACCCCTTCTAACTCATTGGCCTGTTTCAGGACTGGCTGACGGAGAGTGCCAGACTCATCTCCAAGTCTGGCCACACAGTGGAGTGGGTGACGCCCTTGGGCCTGCCCGTTATCCAGCCCTACCACCGCCCCCGGACACAGCTGGTAAGAGTTGGTTATTATTAGGTTCCTAATACTGAATCAGGTTCTTATCAGGTTCCTAATACTGAAGCCAGCTAGCAGAGAGTGGAAACATGTGGCTTGGCTGTAAGGTTTTTTTTGGGTGCTTCTGGAGGTACCTAAAAGCACTAATCACAAGTCTCTCTGCCTCTCATTTGACCCCTGCTGAAGTCAGGGTCAAAGGTGGCGACAGCCTCTGACAGGTCTCCTGCTGCCCTGGGGTTATCTAACACCCTAAATCAGCTGCAGTAGAGTCTGCATGCCCCCCCCTCCTCCACAACCTCTCCCTCTCTTTAACCCTCTTCCTCCACGGCCTCTCCTTCCCCCCGTACCCCACAGATGAACCAGGGCCCACCATCACTGCAATGCGTTGAGGCTGCGGTTCTGATGTCCTCCGTCTCCCCCTTCCCGCCGAGGGCACCAGCACCACTGGGCCTGTCAACCAGCCAGTCACTCAGACGTCGGTGATGCTGCGTGGCACCCTAATGGTCACAGTTAGGCTGACGGCGGGGTTCTGTTGCCCACAGGGGGTGGGAGGGGGGGCGCTGCGTCCATCTCATTTAGTCTAATTACATTGCCCTTATTCAGGACTTCATTCATTGCCATTAGACGTAAGGAGAGTAGGTTCAGTGTAGTTGGGTCATATATGTGATGATGTATGGTGATCTTCCATTTTTACCCACGTTCTCCCTGTTGGTCTACTACCTGACATTTCCTCAAGAGGCCTGAACTGTGGCGCTGGATAACACTACTCTGCTGTGGGATTCAGGTCATTACATTTTATTGGACTTTTAGGAGCCTGGTGAAGCCCTTCATAAATCCGTCTCTCCTCCTTAGGAATTCTTCTCCACCTGATCGTTTTCAATCACACAGCCAAGGATGCAGCCCTTCCATCTCGGCCCAGAGAAATATCCACTTTGTTGGATCACGTCTGTTTCTGGGCACAGCCCGCTACTCCCAACCCGGTCTACACGAAATGCTAGAAATGGTTGTTTTTTAAGAAATAGTTTGGCAGCCTGCCGGATCAAGGACGTTTGCTGATATTGTAATCGGGAAAAAACTCTGGATTTCGAATGGCGTGCGCCGTCTTCTGTACCGACCGTGAACGAGCTATTTATATACTGAGAGCAGTGCTGCTCCCTCTCTGTAGCACTTGTGCTCTTTATTCTGTCTTCTCTACCCCCCCCCCACACACACACACACACACACACACACACACACACAGACACTGGGCGTGCTCAGTAGGGGCTCGAGTTCTCTGCTTGAAAATGTCACGGTGCCTGGACAGATTTATGCATCCTGTGTTCATTAATCATCTTAAAGACAGTACAAAGCCTCTGAGCAGCAACAACATCCTTATAGACCTGCCTGTACTGAGGCCTTTACCGCTGGAGTGCTAGGCTACGAACACACTGCTGGAGTTAGGCTACAAACACACTGCTGGAGTGCTAGGCTACAGGCACACTGCGGGAGTGCTAGGCTACAGGCACACTGCTGGAGTGCTAGGCTACAGGCACACTGCTGGTGTGCTAGGCTACAGGCACACTGCTGGAGTGCTAGGCTACAAACACACTGCTGGAGTTAGGCTACAAACACACTGCTGGAGTGCTAGGCTACAGACACACTGCTGGAGTGCTAGGCTACAGACACACTGCTGGAGTGCTAGGCTACAGACACACTGCTGGAGTGCTAGGCTACAGGCACACTGCTGGAGTGCTAGGCTACAGACACACTGCTGGAGTGCTAGGCTACAGACACACTGCTGGAGTGCTAGGCTAC
>JACXGJ010016217.1:0-12554 GCA_016801105.1 Esox niger
ACACACACACACACACACACACACACACACACACACACACACACACACACACACACACACACACACACACCCCTTTTCTGCAGTGAAACAGATCAGCCAAATGAAAGAATCAAAACATAATTTATTCCAGTAGCTTTGCAGCCTATTTGCCGTGCTACAACATCACACACACTGTCAGGCAGAAACATGGCACGGCCTGATAAATGTCTCTCGCTTCATTAGCTACAATCTCTCACACCATAAAACAACAGGAGTCTCACTCAGAGATCATAACACCACAGACCCACCCCGGGAAAGAAGGGGAGAGAAAAATCCATGCACCAGAATGCAAAATGAAAAGCATTGGGACAATTTGTGGAACAATATCAGTTGCCTTTGTTCATTTTCAAAGTGTTATGTTTGGGCAAAACAAATCAGAGCCGTGAAGTCAGCCAGCCCTAAACCTAGTTTCTTTGATACTAAGTTTATCTGTGTGTGTGTGTGTGTGTGTGTGTGTGTGGTCCATGTCTAACAATACATGTGGGTACCAGATGTCCCCACAAAGATAATAAAACCTGACAAATAAGTCTGCACAAGGTTTTGTGGTTAGGAGAAGGGCTTGTTCTGTGATTATTGTGTGTGTATACAGTATCCTTTGAGTGTCCATGGAGCTCAGAGTTTGCTGTTCTTCTTAAACTGTGAGACCAAGCCCAGCACCTGATCTGTGGCTGTGATGCTTTTGTTGTGCATATAGGCAGCACTGTTTGACAGGGTGTCCTGCAGGAAGTATCTGTAATTCACCATGATGCCACAGGAGTTGGCCACTCCGCGTGGGCTGGTGTCTGCATGCCAATTCAGCCTCCACATGGTAGCGCCGTTCTGCAGGTGGAAGTTGGCCACAGGGTTCAGGGCGTAGCCACGCCTCTTCTCTCCGTAGAGGTACCAGGCACAGAGGCGCATCAGGGGGGCCTCCAGAATGTGCACCAGGCGTTCGGAACGGGTCCACTCACCGGTACTGATCAGCTTTCGCAGGGCATCCAGCGTGTTGGTACTGGTTGTGTTGGTGATGTCTGCCACCTCCCTCCACTCACGGTCAGTTAGTAGTTCCATGCGGCCCTCTTTACGGTGCTGGCTGAGCAGGCCCAGAAGCCAAGAGGAGAAGCCTGGGATGGGAGACAGGCTGGAGAACTGGGACATGTGGGGAAACTCACTCTGCAAAAAGACAAAGAGGGTTACAGTACTGGGCAAAAGTCTTAGGCCATCAGTCTCAGTGGACTGTAAGTGTTTTTCTGCATTATATAACTGTATAATATGAACATTATCACAATACAAGTGAACACGATGTTATGCTTTTCAAAAAGTAACTGATGCAATGTAAGATTGTGACAGGATCTGGCAGCGTTGTCTCACAATGCACAGTCTGGTAGGGCATGTCACAGCTAAGAAAATGTTCTTGGAAAGGCAACCAGACATATTCATTGGTTTCCTAACTGATATACAGCTGCTGAGTCTAAAATATTTGTCCACAATAGCGAAGGAACCATTCAATGCATTAGAGGGAGAAAGCAAGACAAAAAATATATAAAACATAACAGTATATGAAAGGCAGGATAACACAGTAAAAATATTCAATAATCAGTTTTAAAGACATGATGAGATGAAATGTTGTTGATTATAGTCCCAAAATACCATAATTGACTAAGGGCATGCACTCAATAATGAACCCAGTATGAACACAGCACTCAGAAGAGCTTATCTCCTTGAACTACCAATCAAACAAAGAACTTTGTTTCCCACTGCAAAACACATCAAGCGCCCCAATCAGCCACATATCTGCCATTGTACTTGATAGAGATGAATGACCCATCTCATTCTCTTGCTCTTCCCTGCCCTCCCCTTTCTCTCTCGCTTTCAATACGTTTCAAGCCCTTGACTCTTGTCCAAAGCGCTCCGCTGTGCTCAGTGCTGCCCGGCTGGCCTTCCCGCCAGTCTCTCTCTGTTCTTTTTCACCTGTCTTCACATGCTTTCTTCCCTGCCCTCTCTTTTTCCCCACCTGCCCTCTCTCCTCCTCTGTGTTGTGTTGGCTCTAGCTCGTCACGGTTGATAAGGCACCAAGCTTTGTGGAGTGTCGATTCACGGGAGGCAGCGATGAGGCAAAGTGTGTCGGACAGACCCCGGAGGCAGATGCTGTAGTGTGCCTTCGACCAGTCCCTTGCTGTAGCTCCCTCTTTCTCATTCATTCCTGTGTATTTTCATCCCACGAGTCAGTGGATCTGAGATTAACCATGTCAAGAGGTCACTTTCCATTCATCAGATCAATTTACTGTAAAACCTTGGTCAGCAGGCTTAAAGCTGGCATGCAATCGACAGAGGCTGAGAGATAAGAACAGGCGCAATGAGAGGGAGTCAGGAAAGGGCCCCAGAGTGTAATGCTGAAAGACAACGAGATGCTCCTCCCTTCTTCCTAAATCATACTGTGACCTTTTAGTTTCCTACCCATCATCTATCAATCATTGTGGTGGTCCTTTAGCGGTGGTGGAGCTTTTCTATTCAGCTTAATGTGGGGCACAACACTGCCATGGCACAGCACAGACACAGTTCTGAGCCAGCCGGGAAGATCAACTTTCTTTGTTTTTTCTCAGCTGATATCTGGAGTTATCAGGGTGACCACAACGGAATAAAGTGAAAACGCGAAAAAGCTTTGTTGAAGAAAATCTAGTTTCAGCTTCAATTCAATATTGTCAGAGATCAGACAGACTGGTGAATACAGATAACAAGTTCAAGCCCTGCTGAACAATGTACATCCCTAGAATGCCACCGATCAATTTCACCGATGTCAGGAGTGCGGAAAGATCCATGGTGGGGCTAGGATTCTCCAGCCAACACAAATGCTACTAAATATAAATGGAGCTAAGGTACAATTCAAAAGGACACAATGTTACAAACCACTTACAGTACTCCAAATCTACAAGCATATAGTCCACTAAACTATTAACTAACTCCACATCAAAAATAACTTTATTTTGAAAACAAATGCCTATATTTATCACAAATAAAGATTAAAATAAATGTTTTCATGGTTAATTGTGATGCTTTGTGTTATGGCTGGATGCCCTTTGTAACCTTACAGGCAAACCTCATATATATTGATTATTTTAATGTAAATATCTTTTTATTTTCATTGTTCCAGTCACTAAAAGAGCAATAGCTGGAACGCACTGGAAGGGTGTGCTTTATCTCAGCATTATTAGGGACGATGGCTGACATACAGTATCTCACTCTGTTGGGCAGCAGTTCATCCTGCCACTGTCCGCTATCACCCCCAAACACACCCCAGGGTCAGGTAGAATTGCAGGTCTGGGAGAGTATCCTGCTTGATTACAAAACTCAAGAGTCCATGTACAAACAGACAAATGCGCTCGGCGAGATAATTACACAAATCATTGCCATTATACTAACCCCTCCTCCTACACAGAGATAGCTTCAGTCGCCATATAGTTGTGGTAGACTGCCAGCTGTTTATTAGCCAGGGCCAGTGATGCTTATCTTGGAGATCTAATAACACAGCGGAAATGACTGGGATTCATCAGGTGACATTGAAGCAAGTGACAGACATTGTAAAGACAGACCGAGCCAGGAGCAGGCTAATAAATCACTTGTTATGAGGCAGAGGACCGAGCGACAAGCTCAGGAGATGTTACGCTGTGTTCGCGGTCGCGCGGGACCATGACGAGGACAGCAGCGGTAGTGTGACCTCATTCTGCACCCACCTGCAGCTCCCGCACCACTCTCTTGATGAGGACATTCCCCAGGTCCACCCCCTGTAGGCCGGCCTGGGTGGAGGAGATGGAGTAGAACACTGCCGTATTGACTTTGTTCACATCCTCCTCCGAGTCCAGGGTAACGAACTCTCTCACAATACTCTACGGGACAGCAGAACCGACAGTCAGTCATCACGTACAACTCCACATAACAGCACGACAAACATCTCAATGTAAGCACGCCCGCATTCGATGAACCAGGTATTTCGTAAAAACCTCTCACCTGTATGTTATCAGAGATGCTCTCTGTGAGGGCCACGTGCAGGACCACTAAAGGCTCCCCTGGCATTGCGGCATGGGTGAAAGCATAGCAGCGACGGTATGGCCCCACCCTACGCTTTATATCGGTCCAGTTCCTCACAGGGTGGACAGCCTCGTACCTGCCGGGAGACGCACAGTCAGGTGAGGGGTCAGAGGTCACGTGCATGTACACTGCAGATCTATGATGTATGTGTTTGCTACAGGTGTCTTTCTCACTGGCTGATCTTCTGCAGTATCTCGCAGGGGGACTGCCATGTGATCCTCTCCAGGCGCAGCAGGCCTACAGAGAACCACTCGGACAGCAGACTCTTCAAAGTGCCGTTCAGGTCCTGAAGGGGGAAGGAGCGGGACACAGGTTCCACCATCAGAACCACCTAGGGAAACTCCGGTGTGTTCTAACCAACAACTCCATAGTTATTGTGTCAGGAGACAGAATCCTCTGAACCGAAGACAGCCTGTGGCTGGTATTGTGTGGCGGGCACAAAAACACAGCTGCCACCATTTCTTTAGTTTACTCGCTAAGAATATCTGCTTACCGCAGAACGTGATAATTAATAAACCACATGACCTCAGTTTGGTAGTGCCCCAGCCCTCCAGTACCAATACCTGACCTACGTCCTCAAAACAGCACTGATTCAAACACTCTAAAACCATGCTTGTGCTGCCCCTACCCAATCTGTCATTATTGCAGCCTTTATAACAGTGATTGGCTCACTTCACTATAATATACAGAGTAGATCTTACAACATGTCAACACTCTACAGTACCTAGTTACTGACTGCAGGATTAGTATACAGCCTAGCTTCCCTCACAAGCTGGAATCAATGGTGTGGTTGTTAGATAATGCAGTGGTTCCATTCATATTACTAACAGTACCAGAGGTGTATGTTTTCCCAGGCATTTGTTCGCTTTTTTGGTTTTCATTATATTTATTCTGTTTCTTTATTATGTTATATGGTCAGAGATAGGCCTACGCTTAAAATGTCAACAAACACATTGCCATATGAGCAGATAGTCAACCTCCAAGGATAATACTTCATTATGATGAAGCTCTCGGACAAAAACTGCACATGTATTCTAGGAGATACAAACATATCCACACCATTACACCTGAATGAACTCAAACATACTATATTGTGTCCAAATACATCAGCCTCTGTTTAGTCAAAAGCCCAACATTCTGTTGTCCATTATAAATCAATGTACCTACTAATCTAATATGATCTAAAGTAACACTCCTACCAATATAAATTCATGAATGCTTCGCCTAAAAAACAAATCTGATTCATAACCCTGTCAACACAGCTAAAAATCCTTGTCAATTCTTAATACTTTATTATTAAAATATCTCGCAGAATTCCTCCCTGAATATACACTACTACTGTAAAGAGTGATTCCTCACTGGTGACTCCTCAGACAATATCTGATCCATAGGATACTGTAGTGCTTTGAGAAAATACTCTGTAATTCAAATCAAAAAGTGATTCATTACGCATAGTGTAGATTCATTACACATAGTGAAACATTTTTTGTTTAAATTGTGATTATTAAGGCTTACAGTTCATGGAAATCAAAAATACATTATCTAAAAATATTAGAATGAAACATTTACAATACAGAAATGTTGATTTCAGAAGAGCTCTAATCAGCTAATTTACTCCCTGAGCCTTCAGAACACACAACCAATATCTTGGCGCAGTCTGCTGACTTGACAGTTGTCCAAAAGACACTCATTGATACCCTCCACAAGGAGGGTAAGCCAGAGAAGGTTGTTGGTGAAAGGGCTGGTTGAGTGTTGTATCAAAGCATATTCATGGAAAGTTTCCTAGAGGGGAAAAGTGTGGTAGAAAAAGGTGGATAAGCAACAGGGATGACCGCAGCCATGAGAGGATTGTCAAGCGATGCCAATTCAAACTCTTGGGGGGCTTCTCAAGGAGGCTGGGGTCAGTGCATCAAGAGCTACCACGCACAGACGTGTCCAGGAAATGAGCTACAAGGTTCACATTCCTAGTGGCAAGTCACTCCCGAACCAGAGTCAACGTCAGACGCATCTTACCTGGGCAAAAGAGGAAAAAGAACAGGATCGTTGCTCAGTGGTCTAAAGTCCTCTCTTCAGATAAAAGTGAATTTTGCATTTCATTTGGAAATCAAGGTTGCAGAGTCTGGAGGAGGCACAGAATTCAAGTTGCTTGAAATCCAGTGTGAAGTTTCCACAGTGAGTGATGAATTGGAACACAATGTCCTCTTCTTGTGTGTTAGAAAGTCCAGAGTCAATGCAGCGGTCTACCAGGAGATTTTTGAGCACTTCACGGTTCCATCTGCTGAAAAGCTATATGGAGATTCTGATAAAATTTTCCAGCAGGACTTAGCACCTGCCCACAGTTCCAAAACAACCAGTAAAATTCTGAGGAAACCGTTGCTCGTGTTTGTAGTTAATTCGCTGATTAGAGCTCTCCTCAGGTCGACGTTCCTGTATTACAAATTTTTTATTCTAATATTTTGAGATAGCAGATTTTTTATTTCCATGAGCTATAAGCTTTAATCCTTAAGATTGAAACACAAAAGGCTTGAAATGTTTCACTTTATGTGTAATGAATCTAGAATATAAGGTGGCACTTTTTGATTCGAATTACGGAAAAAAAGAACTTTTCCACGATATTGTAATATTTGACTAAAAGCATAATTCATAATGTGTCAAAGCTGGCATATTGACAACATTTCAGACTTTGTCAGGAGTCCTTAAAACGTTCCATCTGCTACAAAGCAACAACTGATGTCCTACGTTTTCTTGCTGCTTGCAATGCGTAATACCTAGATTCAGCTCAAAGTTTCTTTACAATCGTATAAGAACATTTAAAAAACAACACTTACATTAATTCAACTCAAGTTCCACAGTGGCATCTTTGCAAATATAGGAGCCATCATCCAATTTGTAACTACTACCAACAAAGTGAATGTGAAAAAAACAACATTTCCTCTGGTCAGCCTCTGCTCGTCATGTGGGTGTGGTGTGCAAGTAAAAGTAGCATAAAATGTATAACATTTGCAGAGATCCAACTCTGCAACATTGACATGACAGTAAAATATATTTTGTTGAAATATTTGTCAAATCAAAAAGATAAAAATGAAACATTCATGTTTGAAGAGCAGCAGGGATCCCATTAATGCATGCCAAGAGGAGCAACAACAACACAGACTTGCTGTTGCCTGAACCAAAGATTTTTTTGTGTGATATTCTTGACGTTTTGTGTGAACAGACACAAAAATCACCCGACCATTCTTGTTTTTATCCAAGCAGGGCCAATCCATTGGATGGGGAGAGTAAACGCTTTCGGCTTACTGCCCTAACCAGAGCCAGAGATGCAACACCTCTGTGGATTAGGTGCAGTAAGCACAATGCAGTTACCCAGTCTGGATTTGAATAAAAGACATACCTGAATGAGCTGTGCTGCAACCAATTGTATTTAAAAAGCAGAATTTCTGGATTGGAGTCCATCTGTGTGAAAATTAGGTGCTTTATATGATTTCAGGTTAAATACACCGGTCTCTAGATTTGACAGTTGAGAACTACCATTCCTGACAAAAACTACATCATGAAGACAAAGGTACATTCCAAGGAAATGTGGATTTCTTTGAAAACACCAATCATGGGTAAGATATAAGCCCATTTCTAAGACAGTGAATATCTTCGGAGCACAGTAAAGTTCATTATTAAGAAAATGGAAAGTATATGGCACTACTGTAAATCTGTGTAGAACAGGACATCCTCAAGAGCTGAAACTCCAGGTGAGAAGGGTACCAGTCAGGCAAGAGGCTGGCAAGAGGCCTATGGCAACTTTAAATGAGTTACAGTCTTGCGCGGCTGAACCAGGAGACACTGTACCTACTGCAACAAGCCTGGGTGGTTCAGAAAAGTAGCCTTTATGGCAAAAGGAAAGCCACTGTTGAAAACTTGTCAAATAAAATCTTTGCTAGAGTTTGACTGAAGATATCTGGGAGCACGTGAGACCAAAACAGAGCTTTTTGGCCTCAGTGGTAAGTGATAGCCAAAGTTTGGCGCAAGTCTGACAGTGCACATCATTTTGAATACTCCATCCCTAATATGAAGCATGGTGGCAACAACAACACATTATGGGGATGCTTCTCTGCATCAGGAACTCGAGAGCTTGAGTACTGTATATAGAGGGCAAAATGGATGTAGTAATGTACAGAGTAATTCTAGAAGTAAAAAACAGATTAAGTCTGCAATAGACCTGGGAAAAGATACAACTTCAAATGGAGTGAGTTAAAAACAATTATTAAGTAAACACTGTCAGTTAAAAGCCTCAATCCAATTCAGAATGTGAAAAAAGTTTGAAATTGCTGTCCAACAAAAGTCCCCATCCAGATTGAGCATGATGAATGGAAAAATAATTGCAGCATTCAGATATGCAAAAATGGAAGAGAATTATCCAAATAGACTCAAGGGGGTGAATACTTATGCAAACAATTACGTACATTTTATTTATTTATTTTAGACTTTCTGTGTTGATCGTTGGCAAAAACTCCTCAGCCAATCCATTTTGATTTCATGTAACACAATTAGTAGAAAAGCCCAAGGGGCTTGTATAGTTGAGCGCCATTAAAAGTAGTCCAATCTTTTGAAACCAACTTGGTAATGCAGTAACAACACAACATTATACTGTAATACTCCTACTATAAAATAGGGCTATTCTATTTTAATAAGCACAGCTAAATCATAATAAACAACTGTTTTTTATTGAACAATTATTTTTCAGTATTGCATTAAGCACCAACAAATACCTAACAAAAACAAACATCAAAAAATATTTACTTGGCCCTGACTGTAAACAAATATAAACAGTTTAGAAATTCTCAAGACCACAATTACCAAGGTTCTGTTGAAATGTCACTTGGAATTCAACAATATATGTTTTCATTAAACTTATTTTGACTTTGAGTCATTTAGCAGATGCTCTTATCTAGTGTGACATACATTCATCTCAAGATAGCTAAGCTGGACACCCACACAACACAGTAATAGCGATTACATTTTAATTAATGAGGTATTTATGCTATTGGTCTTCAAGTTTAATATTACCGAAACATTTTCCTTCTTCATCTGAGCACATAATTACCTGAAGGCTGTGAAATAAAAATAAAAACTGGGACTTGACTTTAGAAATATATTTTAACCAAACATCTGTCAGACTGTCATGCAGGCCTACTGGAAAAAAAGCACAGTTAAGTGGGAACTGAGGAGGAGCTGTACTGGTGTACCTTGGATTATGTGGCATTGGGTCTTGTCTTGTTTCATTTGTTGCCTATTTCAGGTTCCTTATCATTCCAAATGCAAGCAACTGTGAAAACTATACACAGTAGCAGTGTATTCAAATATTTAACGCATATTACTAATTTAACATGTACTGCACCAGTTAAATATGTTAGAGTATTTTAATAATAAAAAAGTTTTTTCAAAGGCTCAAATTATGTTCCTATCCATGCCAGCTAGAGAGGGAGAGATCAAACATTTTACTATTGTTTTTTATTCTACGTTTCACAAAAACCTAGTCATTTGAGTATGAGGTACCGAGTCATACTTTCACTATAATATTATCCTCTTTTTACAATTAGGCAACTTTTCTTTCGACTGCAGTTGTAAATTACTATAATTAATATAGAGTCTATCTTTCTGTCCAAGCATACATTCCAACGTGAGTTACTTTCAATTTACCTCACTATTTCATTTTGTATCCCTACAATGCTCTACCAAAAATTAGAAAGACATTGGTACAGTACAGCTATTCTCGACATCTGTAGTGACAGTGCCACCTTTGCTGAAGAAACTCCTCGTGTGATTGCCCAACAGAAGTAATATTCACTTATGCTTTGGTGATATGGGTTAAAGTTCAGAAGACGATGCCTTATAATTTGGGACGCATGTCATGCTAACTGTAAATACCTTTTAGTTGTCATATTCATTTAACAAGTTGTCAAAATTTGTCTTTCATAAAGTTACCCCATATTATTTTTAAATTGTTGGGTCAATCCCAGTTTCTTCACTAGGGCAAAAGTCAGCAGAGCTTAACAGCTTTAACAGCATCTGAAATGGGACACGCTTCACGTCATACAGTACTGAACACAACGCCTGCACCTGATTTGCCTTTCACACACTTAACTTTCAATTACATTGAGTACATAACATTAGACAGAAAGCACCTATTTAGTCGGTTTATTATTTGTCATTAAAGTCGGCAATATTTAATCTATTAGCTTGTAAAGCAACATGTTAAATGTGACAATCGATATTTTTGTAAGTAGAACTGATCGAGGTGTTTTGGGAAGATTAAGTCAAATAACTGTAATTCTTTGGGGTCTATCTCTTATATTACCACCTAAAAATACTCAGAAGGAACATACTTCGATTGAAGGGCTGGACATTTCCAAAACGCGTAACGGAGTTGACATTAGCGGACCACCATAGAACACTGTAAACATGGCTTTACCCGAATATGAGGGCTGTCGTTAGCTTTGGACGAAATCATTTCAAGAAGATCGGCACGTAGGTCCACCAGAAACTTCACTCCACCCTCGACCCTGCTAATATGATTAAGCAACTGTTTATATCGAGGAGTCAGACTGTATCGCAGTCTGTCTTCTACTTGCAGTATTGTAGCTAGGTCCCTTTGCTGAGTGTCGGACAGCTTCCCAGCTAACTCTGAAACTCCTTTGTGGTCCACACCAAAATCTTGTGACAGCTTTGCCAGTAATTGTGATTTCTCTTCTTTTTCTAGGCTTTTGTAGAAATGCATAAATTCCACACTATTCGATTCAGGGGGAGGGGGTGACTTCTCTCTCGTCTCGTATGTAGGTAACGGTATTACAACCCTAGTCAGTATTTCCTCCATGGATGTGACAGGGCCAGGTGCAAAGGTAGACCGAAAGCACACTGTTCGAAAATCCAAGGCCTCTACCCGCAAAGTCGTTCCCCAAACACTTCGTTGTCGCCAACACCTAGCACTTCTGCTTAATGCACAAATTATGGGCTGGGGTATCATCGCAATCTGGAAGTTCTCTTTACTGTTGTAAATCGACCCACCCGCTTCACAACCAAATCCTTTCCGGTATCTTTTTAAAGTGACAGTACAGCACCAAGGAGTTGAATTAAATTAATAAAATGATGTAGATACGTTTTTAAATGTTCTATGAGTTTTAATTACACTTTTTAATTTTCCTCCCCACCTCAAAATAGGAAGTGTTTAAATATATATTTGTATGTTCCTTTTTTTCTGTCACTTCGGTGCAACAATGGTGACGCGCATGCGTCAAGAATATCCGCGAACAATTGCAACAGTATTTAGCTGCAGCCCCACAGACACGGGTGGCTAAAACTCTGCTGGCTAAAAGTCATACTTCCTTTTCGTCACAGCCGTTTAGTAATTTCCTGACTCACTCCTCGCAATATCCAACTGTAGTCACTTGAGTAACCTTAGTAAACGTTTGGACAATTCCACCTTTGTTTACTTCCATTTTATTATTTCCCTTACATCTAACTCTTCCTAAAACTAGCTTGTTAAAACCATTGTACTTTATACATATAGTCAGCGTTTAAATTTCACAACGGCCACAACAGCCATGGCCAACGTTGCCCTTCGCTCTTGCCGTGATGCCCTAAAAATCATAGTACACCCTACAGCCACCGTGGCTTTTGTGCCCCTGCTACTGTCAAAATCTCACGGTCAGCAGTTTGTTCCTAAGTGTGTTTGTAGTTTGGAACTGAGAATAACCACTAAAACAGATTACAAGCAGATATGCAAGCTAGCTAGTTACCGAAAGATAGCTGACTTTAGTGCTTAACTGAATCAAATTTTGGAAGGTGTGTTAATGAGCGGAGTAGGAATAGGAGAATACACCAAGAAGAGCTCCAAGAAGTAACATTAGGTTTTACATCACTCAACATGGCAGTGTGTGTGGTGAAAGATAAAAAAACAAAAATGACTTACACACAAATAAGTCACTAAATTTGTTTACTTAGGTTATACCCATTAGCGCAGGTGATTGTGATGTTAAAATATACTTAGCTGTTTACCTGGGTAACAGGTAATGTTAGTCTTCTGACTAGCTAGGCTAATCTCCCTTTTATCGCAAAGATCATTGAGAAGGTTGTATTCAATCAGCTCACCGATTTTGTGACCTCAGGAGGTCTCTTAGACAAATTTCAGTCAGGCTTCCGACCACACCACAGTACTGAAACAGCCCTGATCAAAGTCTTAAATGATATACGGCTGAATACCGACTCAGATAAAATAACTGTTCTAGTTCTTCTGGATCTCAGTGCAGCCTTTGACACTGTAGATCATAGAACACTTATAGACAGGCTAGAAAATTGGGTAGGACTTTCAGGGACAGTCCTTGAGTGGTTCAGATCTTATCTAGATGGCCGGAGTTTCTTTGTCACCATTGGTAATCATGAATCTGACAGGGTGGGTATGA
>JACXGJ010016218.1:0-12723 GCA_016801105.1 Esox niger
TTCGTTGCTGTGGTTAGCTAGCCACATTGTAGAAGAGCTGTCATAGTGGCGTGTTCGTTGCTGTGGTTAGCTAGCCACATTGTAGAAGAGCTGTCATAGTGGCGTCTTCGTTGCTGTGGTTAGCTAGCTACATTGTAGAAGAGCTGTCATAGTGGCGTCTTCGTTGCTGTGGTTAGCTAGCCACATTGTAGAAGAGCTGTCATAGTGGCGTCTTCGTTGCTGTGGTTAGCTAGCCACATTGTAGAAGAGCTGTCATAGTGGCGTGTTCGTTGCTGTGGTTAGCTAGCTACATTGTAGAAGAGCTGTCATAGTGGCGTGTTCGTTGCTGTGGTTAGCTAGCTACATTGTAATTAATGCCATGAATGTGCTACTTTTGAACGTGTCATATGGTTGCAATGAATGACTGTATATATGTTACTAATATACCTGGCTTCCCTTCTCAAACTGCTGGTTCCGGTCCATGTGTGTATTGAGGTTTAAGGTTAGGGGTTAAGGTTAGGCAGTCCCACAGTTTGGCACTACCTGCGGAAGGTGGCTGTGGACAAGCTACTAAATGCCAAACCAGGGTCCCTGTAACAGAAGAGTTTTGCCCTGGTTATGAATGGAGGTTAACACGTACAGTTTCCACTGGTAGACGGTGACAGGCGGGTTGGCGTCGGCGTTGCAGGTGAGGCTGACGTCCTGACGGTTCAGATACCAGTTACCATCGAAGCCCTCAACCGTGACCTCCGGTTCATCTGCCAGAGGGAGACACGGATACAGTCAGTACATTATAGGACTGTCCTGAACAAAGACCAACACATATCAACTCCTCAATTACGACAGTCAAAGTAAATACGGGTGCATCTTTAACTCACAGATCCAGTCTATAAATTAGTGCCATTCCAGAAGCCACAGTGAGCCTAACATAAGAGACTCTTAACACTGCTCTGCTTTCTGTTTTTGAAGTGAGAGGAATTCTTAATGTGACAAGTGGCCAATTTTAAAGAACACTTCATATCAGGATTCCGCTGGGAAAAGGCTCTTCTGACCTCAGTAGGGACTTCAAGAAAGGAAGAAAATGACTGAGCGATACCTCATTTTTTATATGTTACAATATGCAAATGTGATAATAATGATAATAATGACAATACAAAAACCAAATGCTTTTCAGGGATTTCAAATGCTTTCTGACATTCCAATGTAACATCTGATTTGCACTGTTTCTGTGTTTTATGACAAGAGGCTCCTTTAAAACGTTTTATTTGTTTTTGGGAGGGAAGCTCCCAGCAGCCCAGTCAAATTTCTCTTTCCTAAAACCACAAGATTGGAACCATGTTCTCAGCAAAGACAGCTGGAGTCCCTTTCCTTTTTCTGAAAACTACCAAAAACAATTTCAAATAACACCAAACACTATAATTCATCAACAAAGTATTTCAAACAACACTCAACACTACCTTTCATCAACAAAGTATTCAAACAACACTCAACCCTACCTTTTATCAACAAAGTATTCAAACACCACTCAACCCTATCTTTCATCAACAAAGTGTTTCAAACAACACTCAACACTACCTTTCATCAACAAAGTATTCAAATAACAGCCAACACTTCCTTGCATCCACTAACATTTGCAGTTTCCTTTCTCCTAGCAGTGGCTGCGGGTAGAATGATTTAAAGCTCTTCAATTAACAGGCTCAGTGAGATACGTTTTGTAAGCAATGTTCCTGTACAGACGTGATGGCAGAACATCACTGGATGACTGTGGCACCATTCTGCCACGCAGGTTGAGGTTATCTTGTAGTTAAAATGTCCTTATTAAGAACCTGTAGGATATCATCAACCTTCATTTGATATCCACCAGTAAACAGCTTGAACATTGACCTAACTGCTAAGAGTGGACAACCTAGCAGACATGCTAGGAAACATGTGTGAGGAGAATTTCTTACGACTCTTTAGGATTTACCAGTACGCTGAATTCCAATTGTCTAGCACACTTGATAGAGCCTATTAGACGGAAACATAACTACAGACATTAGCTGTGTTTTTAATGTGTACTTCATGCTATTTAGAGATTATACCAAGTGCATTCACTGCACTGTTTTCATTGTAGATAACGATTTAATTGAATCATTATAATAAAATAACATTACATTTGCGCAACTTATTTTCCAGCGTTTGTGGATCCCTCACGACCTGCTCCTCTGAAAGCAGCGGTAATGTTTAATGACCGCGTTGCGTTTGATTGGTTCGCGGACTGACTGAAAGCAACGCAGCGACCACTCACACTGCACGTTCAGCACGACGCTGTCTTTGATCCTTTCGCCGCGGTAGGTGACGATGCAGGTGAGCTTCTGCTTGTGCGTCTCCCTGCCTGGCACCACCACATAGTTGCTGCGCACGGTCACCGTGCCGTTGACGTTCCGCGTCTCCTGGAATGTGGACTCGCCCTTCAGCGTCGTCTCCCACTGGATGACGCTCGGAGGCTTTCCATTGGCCGACAGGCAGGTCGCCACGGTCATCTTACGCTTCTGGGGGCGGGCCACGATAGTGGGCGTGGTCAATGTCATGCGGGTCACAGGTTTTGCTGGAAGGAAGAAAGAGAATAAGTGTCAACAAACAAAAGGAGAGAAGACAAGCGATGTTCCCGGATTTGTACGCCCTGTGTGAGAGGTCAAACTGCAGAAAGGGGCTTTAAAGGGCTTTTTCTCAACAATAAACAATATGTCCAAGCAACACATGAAATTAATTTGTAGTAAAATATCATATAAACAAATAGCAAATGAGAAAAGCAATTAAAGTGTGGAATGAGTTCTTTGTTTCTGTGCACACATTTAAATGGAGATAGAAATAAATGTTTTTTTCCTCACTTGCCTTGCTGGCTGCTTCAAAGTTCACCACCATCACAACGCCAATACTCTTCATTAAAACGTAACAGCTTTGTCTGGGAAGCCAATAGCTTTTCATTGTGTCTGTGTGTGTGCGTGAATGTGCATGCGTTTCTTTATAAATATAATTCCATTATAGGTGCATAATTATTTCTACTTACTTCACTTCAACACTAAGCCTCTGATTTACTGATAATTCCTTCTTCAAGTTAATGAATCTAAGTTGGAAGTGAGTGAGACTGAAATAGGATTTTTGTGTTGATTTATGTGAAGAAAGGATCCCTTGTTTTACTCCCTGATGTGCTCAAAGCCAAACACCAGTTGTCAGAAAGCTTTTCCAGTCACAGAAGCCACTTGCCCATCAAACCACCCAAAGTCATCCAATTTGAATTATTTTGAGAGCTGCCAATTAGCAATTCACTAGTGCAACATGAAAACAGGCTCCGACAAGCACAAGATAACCGTCAAACGTGGAGCTGTAGCTCTAGTGGTGACATGAATCGGTTGGCGCAGAGCTACAGTGCAGACAGCTACGACATGAGGAAGACTCTTTGAACGCTGTCAGTCCCTTATCTCACTAAAGTTTCCTGGCCTTCTCTGATTTTCAGCCAACACACACACACACACAAACACATACACACACACACACACACACACACTCACACGTAGTCACACAAACACACATTCAGACAGACACACACACTGGATCTCAAAGGACTAGGGAGGCTTCCTACATCAAGTACACATTCTAAATTACACCCTAATCCTTACAAATACTAATTCTTTAGACCAAATGGGCTTTGGTCAAAAGGAGGGCTCTACACAGGGAAAAGCGCTCTGGTATAAAGTAGGACACTGGATTTGGAATAGGATGCTTTTAGGGATGAAGCCAAGATGTGGGCTTTGGGTTGAGAGAGACGATGGGGCTGCTGGCACTGGAGGGACTAGTTATTACTTAAGCCAAGTGCTTTCTCCTTTTGCCGAGGCTTAATGGAAAACACACCAAGACTCTACTGTTAATTACATCTGG
Organism: Esox niger; assembly: GCA_016801105.1. Taxonomy (NCBI): domain Eukaryota; kingdom Metazoa; phylum Chordata; class Actinopteri; order Esociformes; family Esocidae; genus Esox; species Esox niger. The sequence goes on from JACXGJ010016218.1 coordinate 3,898, forward strand.
AATCAGGGGAGACTGAACAACCTTTACAAAGCTCAGCTGCCACTCTGCGGAGACAGGCTCTTTCTGACTGTCTCTCTGTGGAAACAGGCTGTTTCTGACTGTCTCTCTGTAGAAACAGGCTGTTTCTGACTGTCTCTCTGTGGAGATAGTCTTTATCTATCTTTTGTTCTTTGAGGAGGCAGTCAGTTTCTGTCTGTATTTCTTTAAGAAGACAGTCTGTTTCTGTATGTCTTTGTACCTGGAGACATTATTTCTCAGTCCTTTGTAGAGACATTCACTACCATCTTTCAGTTCTTGTCTCTTTTCTCTATCTCTCTTTACCTCTACATTTCCCCCATCCCTCTCTCTTTCCATGTCTTAATCCCTCTCTCTATCCATCTCTGTGTCCATAACAATAGGATAACTAGACATTTAGAAATGTATCTTGGCCAGAATCAAGCCCACAAAATAAAACAAAGTGGCTTTTAAACATTTCTCATACATTGTTATATTGTTTTAACTGAATAGTCCTTACTAAAGACAATGACGCCTATGTTGAGATAATTAACTACAACCAGTCCTTACCAAAGAGGGTGATGTTTACGTTGTGTTAAAGGATAAAATGCAATTACTGTAATTCATACCCAGAGGAAAATAAGGGAGTCATGCTTGTTGAATTTCTGGAGAGGGTTCTGTATTTTTGTTTTATATCTAGTGCAGGGGAGGGTCATGCAATTTGTAAACTATAATTTGCAATAATTCTCAGCGTTTTCGAATGAAATGCTTATTATCTCAGTTTGTCCCTGATCCGGCACGCTTCCCCTATTAATTTCTTTGCCAGGGTAGAGTTCTGGTATGAGCAACATGGCAGAGTAGAGACCCACGGGAATGGGAATAACGCGTAGCCAAATCACAAGGCATTCTGGGAAACACACCGAAAATGTCTCCAGGCAAACCAGGCCTGTTTCAAATAGGTTACAATCTAGAACAAAACATAGGTTGGAAAACCAATGGCTACTGCATGAAATGAGTATAATCTAATTTGCACTGTGGCTAACGATAGGTTTTAGCAACCTCCGAAGAACTGCACTGAGTGAGGTACCAGTTAATACCAAGAGAGGGAGGTATTACCAGGTACCAGGTAAAACCAAGAGGAGGCTTTTGACATTGCCAGTGACTAAACGCAACATGGGTGATCCAGAAGCAATAAGGACATTGCTTCTGGATAAAGACATTACAGTTCTTTCATGCACATAATGTAGGACACAGTATGTCTCCAGACAACTAATGAAACACCCCAAGTTATATACAGAAAAACAGGGGGATTGTTTTACAGCTTGTGGATTCTTAGTTTTTGGTGTTAAAGCAGCCTGGTATCTCAATCACGTGTGCATTATTAAAGTGATTACTGTCAGTCACTGGCTATGTTAAATTACGTATCATTGCATGAGCAGTGTGTCTAGAATGGACCCTATAGGCTTGTCTGGAAACTTCTGAAACCATATCTACTGAAATGTCCGGCATTAATGTAAAAAACGAATGTCTTCCGGTCCCTCACAGCCCCCAGCTCAGCGCCCATATGGTTTGGGTCACAATTTAAAAACGATGCACTAGTTTTAATTCATTTTGGGAATTGAAGAGGGTCACTAGGTTTATAAAAAAATGTCAGGCACGGTCCTATGAATATGTGTGTAGCTGAAGGAACGTTCACCCATGTTCATAACGTATACTGCCTAACTAACTATAACTAGTCTTCCCCAATGATCAGTGAGTGATGGTTACATTGTGGTAACCAGTACTCACCGAAGACAGTGAGGTTGACCATGTTCTCCCGGTTCCCTGCGGGGAACGTGGTGTATTCGCAGATGTAGGCGGCCTCGTCGGAGAGCTTCAGATTGGAGAACATGATGGTGGTGTCTTCCAGAGATGGGGTGCGATAACGCACGGCTGCCTGTTTGAACGTCACCCTCTCCTTAAAGGGAGGGAGTACGGAGACGCCCAGGGACGGGTTGGCGATGGCCACGTTCTGCTTGGTGCCGTTCACAAACTTCTGCCACGTGACCTGAGAAATCTTGACAGGAGGGTTGGAGTTCTGGAAGATGCAGCGCAGCTCCACCTGGGAACCCACAAAGCCCGACTTTATGGAGTCCATCTGAACGCTCTGTCCGTCGCCACCTGGAAGGAGGTGAAATGAGTGAAGGACAAATGAAGAGGAGGGGAAAGGAAGAGAAGACAAGGAGAGAGGGAGGAAGAGAAAACAACAGCATTTAATTGCGATACACCAGTAAAGCCGGGCCAAGCGAAGCATTGCAAGTCAATACAAACTACATGCATTGCAAGTCAAGTCAATTTCAACCTATTGGGCAGTGTGTATTCACCAGCACTGACCCCCCCCCCCCCCCCCCACACACACACACACACCCTCTCACACAAACACAAACAGAACCACACACCCAAACACACCATCACATCCTCCCTCACACACACACACACACACACACACACACACACACAGCCACAGGTAACACATCCAGGATGTACTTCTGGACCCTGAATTCAGTGGAGCGCCAGGCAGGAGGGTCAGGAGTGGAGGGAAGCTTCTGGAGCACCAATGAATCGCTAATGAAAGAGAGGCAGGAGCAGCCGTCCAGATCTCCCACTCCCCCGTCCCACCATCCCTCCTTTTCACTCTCTCCATCCCTCGCTCCGTCTCTACACCTTCGCCAAGCCCCTTGTGACTTTAATTACTTTTCTGTCTCAAATAGTTCAGTGGCTGCCTGAAGCATCTATTAAAATAAACAATGTGTACTCCTGAACAGAGCACCGTGCTCACATCAGGAGAGTGCTCACCATATAAAGCAAGTCATTACAGACTGGTGAAAGGCCACGCTCCAATTTAGCGCTATTCATGGCTGCCTGGGCCCAAAAGTGTGTAGGTTCAGTTAGGACACAGCAGCCATCGTTGAGGGTCGTTTACTGGGCCTGTTTGGTTGTCATGGCTGAAACACAGTGTGTGGTTTACTGGGCCTGTTTGGTTGGCATGGCTGAAACACATGGGTCGTTTACTGGGCCTGTTTGGTTGTCATGGCTGAAACACAGTGGGTGGTTTACTGGGCCTGTTTGGTTGTCATGGCTGAAACACAGTGGGTGGTTTACTGGGCCAGTTTGGTTGTCATGGCTGAAACACAGTGGGCGGTTTACTGGGCCTGTTTGGTTGTCATGGCTGAAACACAGTGGGTGGTTTACTGGGCCGGTTTGGTGTGCACGGCTGAAACACAGTGGGTGGTTTACTGGGCCAGTTTGGTTGTCATGGCTGAAACACAGTGGGTGGTTTACTGGGACGGTTTGGTTTGCACGGCTGAAACACAGTGGGTGGTTTACTGGGCCGGTTTGGTGTGAACGGCTGAAACACAGTGGGTGGTTTACAGGGCCAGTTTGGTTGTCATGGCTGAAACACATTGGGTGGTTTACTGGGACGGTTTGGTTTGCACGGCTGAAACACAGTGGGTGGTTTACTGGGCCGGTTTGGTGTGAACGGCTGAAACACAGTGGGTGGTTTACTGGGCCAGTTTGGTTGGCATGGCTGAAACACAGTGGGTGGTTTACTGGGCCTGTTGGGAAGGTCCTATTGGAGGTCACTGTTGCTGTTGAAGTCAAGGCAAATACACTTTCTCTCTCTCCGGCCCGCCAAGTGATGAAGGCTCTGCTCACACACCCCTTAGGGATAACAGAATTGTGTCATCCCACGTTACATTTGCTATCCACATCCTTCACTACCATAACCCATCATCCTCTTCTCTCTCATTCCTTCTCCCTGCATCTCTTTATTCCAGTACCCCATTCTTCAATCATCTCTATTCCAGTACCCCATTCTTCAATCATCTCTATTCCAGTACCCCATTCTTCAATCATCTCTTTATTCCAGTACCCCATTCTTCAATCATCTCTATTCCAGTACCCCATTCTTCAATCATCTCTATTCCAGTACCCCATTCTTCAATCATCTCTATTCCAGTACCCCATTCTTCAATCATCTCTATTCCAGTACCCCATTCTTCAATCATCTCTATTCCAGTACCCCATTCTTCAATCTTCTTTATTCCAGTACCCCATTCTTCAATCATCTCTATTCCAGTACCCCATTCTTCAATCATCTTTATTCCAGTACCCCATTCTTCAATCATCTTTATCCCAGGACCCCATTCTTCAATCATCTTTATTCCAGTACCCCATTTTTCAATCATCTTTATTCCAGTACCCCATTCTTCAATCATCTTTATTCCAGTACCCCATTCTTCAATCATCTTTATTCCAGTACCCATTCTTCAATCATCTTTATTCCAGTACCCCATTCTTAAATTATCTTTATTCCAGGACCCCATTCTTAAATTATCTTTATTCCAGGACCCCATTCTTCAATCATCTATACTCCAGTACCCCATCTCTCAATCATTACTATATTCCAGTACCCCATCTCTCTATCATTACTCTATTCCTGTACTCCATCCCTCTACCTCCCTCTCGCCTCTCCTCCACATCTCTCTTCCTCAACCTCTCTTCTCAAACTCGACCTCTCTTCTCCTTTTGCCATCTTTCCAGGTACCAGATCATCACCAACACTGCCTTTCATTTCCATCTGAAAGAGCAGCTCTTCCTCCTAGATCAAAGAGCATAGCTACAAAGGCAGTTGCCTCAGAGGGATATGGCCTATCCTCCCTTACAGAGACACAGGTCCATTCATATTCCCTCCCCCCTGGACCAAACAGCAATCCGTGATCCACAGCCAATAGCAGAGGAGCCCAGATGGGGCTTCCCCTGGGGGAGTGCTGGGTCTAGGGGCCTCCAGGGGTCTCCAGGGGCCTCCAGGCGCCTCCAGGGGTCTCCAGGGGCCTCCAGGGGCCTCTGAGGGGCCTACTGTATTGTGTTGTCTTTCAAAGATCTTTGTCATATTTGTCGTTGCACACTAGATTGATCCCATTCAGTATCATGCACTCTGAAACACTTTATCGCTCTCTCTCCATCTCTCCATCACATTTCCTCTCCTTCCGTCTTGCTCTCCCTCATTGTCTTTCTGTCTCCCATTCTCTCTCTCCCTCTTTCCTATCCTCTCGTCCTCTCTCTCTCTCATCTCATCCCTCTCATTCTCTATCCCTCCCTCTCCTCTCTCTCTAACCCTGTCCACTCTAATATCTGTAGTGCAGGTCTGTTTTCAGTCTACCTGGGTGTGTGTGCGTGTACATAAGTGTGTGCGTGGGTGTGTGCGTGCATGCATGTGTGAATGGAAGTGTTTTATTATACACAAAACCCAGCATGGCTATAATTATCTCCAGCAGAGAGGAGCGAACACACAGGAAGATACAGAGCAGGCATTCCTCCTGTTAATAACAACCGAAAATCTACAAGTGGGTAACATTAAAGCACTCAGGGTGACCCCCCATCCCGACACACACACGCACACACACACACTCTGTAATTCTTCAACAATGCAACACACCAGTGAGGTAATCTCTGTTCACAGAATAAACTCTGGGATGCAAACAGGGGTGTTTAAGATGGGTGAGAGGTTCTCAGAGAGATGCCACCATGGAGACCAGGACTGAATACACAATATGATCCTTCAACCAAAGAGAGACTGTGTGTGTGACGCGTGTGTCTATGTGTGGATGTGTGTTTGTGTGTGTGTCTTTGTGGTGTGTATGTGTGTGTGTGTGTGTGTGTGTGTGTGTGGATGTGTGTGTGTGTGGATGTGTGTTTGTGGTGTGTATGTGTGTGTGTGCGTTTGAGGTGTGTGTGGATGTGTGTGTGTTTGTGGTGTGTGTATGCGTGTGTGTGGATGTGTGTTTGTGGTGTGTGTGTGTGGATGTGTTGATGTGTGTGTGTGTTTGTGTATATGTGTGTGGATGTGTGTGTGTGTTTGTGGATGTGTGTGTGTGTGTGTATGTGTGGATGTGTGTGTGTGTGTTTGTGGATGTGTGTGTGTGGATGTGTGGATATGTGTGGGTGGTTTGTGTGTGTGTTCGTGGTGTGTGTGTGTGTGTTCGTGGTGTGTGTGTGTGTGTGTGTGGATGTGTTGATGTGTGTGTTTGTGGTGTGTGTGTGTGTGTGTCAGGTCTGAAAGTGGAGTCCAACTTCACATGCCACATTACAGACACACACTTCAACCAGGAATGGCACCTGTGTGCTCAGGAGACATATATGATATACCGACCTTCACTTGTGGTTTTATGTGGTTAAATGTTCACATTCAACTTGTCTCTTGTTCCCGGTGACAGATGCACGAAGAAGCAGATGTATCTATACATAACAATGAAGGGGTGACCTTTGTAAGGGAGTGGATGAGTGAGACCACATCATCATCCACTTTCCCCAGCACCAGAGCCGTCTGACTTGGAGGTTTAGGATCCCTCCAGGGACTCTTGAGATGACAGATTGATTGACTAATGCAGTTTGACAGAGAGAGATACTCCCAACCTCTTCTCCTGTTCACCTCCCCCTCTTCTCCCCTCTCGTCCCCACCTCCTCCCCCTCTCTCCTCCACCTCCATAGCACCTGTGTCCCTGCTGCTTTGCTCCTCGCCACCGGGCAGAGATTTTATACGATTGTATTACAGCTCTGCATCATCTGCCGCGGCTGCACCGAATAGAGGAAATGATACAGTCAAACAGACAACAAAGACAATTTAGTCAGCCTGCCGACAGCGGTTAGAGTTCCCTCTGAAGACCTGGGTAAGAGGAAGGAGCAGGGGGGACCCACATAAATGTGACGCGGTACCAACCCTGGTGGCTCGAACTCATTTCAACACTGAAACAATAATGACAGAGGGAATGGTTTGATGAGCTGTGGTTGTGCCGTCGTCGCCCGGTCCCCCTCACCTCCACCTCGCGCTTCTCAGACTCTCAACAAATAAACAGTGGCCCACATGGGTACTGAGCAGTGGGAATTCTGGGTAATTACAGTGGCACAGCCCCCGAATCCTCGCCAGGACCCCCGAGATCCACTCAGGGACCAGAGGGCCCCTGGTAGAAAGAGGAGAGGTAGACTGACTCGAGCTAGACTGTAATTAGGGCCCTGACAGAGCTGTGGGGCAGCTGAGGAGAAGCTGAGGAGGAGCTGATGAGGAGCTGAAGAGGAGCTGAAGAGGAGCTGAAGAGGAAGCAGAGACACAGATATATGAAGCAGGAGTCAGAAAGAGATAGAAGGCAGGGCAGAGATGCAGATATATGAGGAATAAAACAGATATATACATACAGTATGGGAGGTAGAAAACATAAGAGAGATGTGTGGGGGAGAGGTATGGACGAAAGTAAGGTGAGAGGAGGCAGAGAGAGATATATGAGTAAAGAGTCAGAAAGACCGAGATGTTAAGGACTCGGAAAGACAGAGATATGAGTCACAGACACCAGGAACAGCGCACACAGACAGTCAGACACTGTCACTAACACCTGTAGCCCACCTCAACAGCACCTGTGATGTGAGCAATGACCCATAGAATCCAGACATGGCTCGGTTGGACGCTGATTTATTCATAAAGCCCATATGATGTGTTGTCCTCAGATCCTTCATCACTCAGGAAGCAGGTTTGTCCAAAAACTGGAACGACCTTGACAGTTGCTCGGGCGTATTGTATTAGTCTAAAGGGATAAGCCTGTTCATCCGGGGATCCTCTTAGGCAGAGACGACAGACAGGGAAACCACACATGTACCCTGCTTTCAAAGTAATTATCCACAGGGACGGCCATTTGCCTGACCCAGAATTATCTTTGAATCTTTTACATTTCATCTGATTAACAGACCCTCCTATCGAGAGTGAAGAAGTGAAGGAACGATCAGCGTTTTTCATGCTGGTCCTTCGTGGGATTCACGTCCAGGTGAAGAAACACGGGAACATGATGTCCCTATGTAATATAGCGCATGGAAACAATGTCCTGTTCGGCTTGGAGTCAGTAACCACAGATAAATGACACAACACCACTGAAAATGATGAATGACAAAACACTGCCGATAGTGATAAAGTACATAACACCACTGAGAGTGAAAATGGACATAAAACCAATGATAACGAAAGACATAACACCATTGATAGTGAAGAAGGACATAACACAAACTATAGTGAAAAAGGACAACAGCACTGATAGTGTTAAAGGACATAACGCCACTGTCCTCCTGTCTATTCTCCTGTGTCAGCGCCTGAGCCCGACACTAAGTCTATCTCCCAGTGGCTTTCTGCTGTCCTCATCCCATTCAGTCCCATTCACTCACAATCAGTCCCATTGAGTCCCATTGAGGCAGCACACAGAGAGCAGCTAGAAACCCATTAAGAACTAAAGACCATTGTTCCCCAGTTAATCTAATGGTCTATGATTGATTGAGGAGTATCGCTGCACTAAAACCCTACACTTCCTCACAGTACCACACTATTACACCACCAAATCTCAAATCATTCTCCTGTTTAACAACGAGAGAAAGTCGGTTTGTTGCAATGCAATCATGTGATCTTAAGTGAAGTTAATGTGATAATGTGATTATGTAAGTCTGAGAATCTGCTAATAAGCAACGTCCAGTCCTTATGTTGATCTGAGCAACATTTAATAAAAAACGTTAGTGTTATATTGCTCTGAGAAACTGTTAAACGTTATATTGTTCTGTCTGCCAGTGAAACATTCAATAAACAAAACCTTATATCCAAGACACACCGTATTCTCTCCTGCAAACTGCCAGTTTACAATCTAATATTGGTCGTCTAGTTAATATGATGTTTCTTCTATATGAACCTGCCTGTTTGTGAATCTGAGTTTGTGTGGGTGGGTGGATGTGAAGGTGTGTGGATGTGAGGGTGGGTGGATGTGA
>JACXGJ010016219.1:0-12556 GCA_016801105.1 Esox niger
AACAACCAAAATGAACCACACTACTGTGGTAAAACACTCAACATAAATAGGTTCCCCAATTGGAGGCAATAACGAACACCTGCCTCCAATTGGGGAGACCAAAACACATAGAGGTGGCTAGAGTCACCTCTTTTGGTCATGCCCTGACTATGGCCCCAGCCAGTGCAAAGATGGCTAGGGGCATAGCCAGGACATGACATGACCCATAATGCACTGCAGATGTGCCGGGGCCAAGTGGCTCATCATCACGCTCACCGAGAAGAGATGAGGCTCTGCCCTCCGATTAGCAACGCGTAACACCACCCCGCCCCAACGGCCCAGCGCTGAGGGACCACGCGTCCGTCTCCGATCACTGCCCTCTGTTTGGGGGTTTGGCATTGATCGGAGGCATGGATGCACGCGGCTAACGTCAACGGTGAAACCAGGAAGTGTCGGCAACCCCCACCTGTTGTATGGATCCCCAAAGCTGCCCTCAGCCTTCCACAGTCTATCGTCAGCCAAGCCACACTACAGCGTGTGTGTGTTTGTTTCGGGGGGAGGTGAGTTTGTGTTTCTTGACTCGTTGGGGTTTGGGCTGCGTTTGAACGGCTCCCTGATGCTCACCCTGCTCATGTGGCCCTCAAAGAGGGCCGGGTGGTTTAAGAATGTACAGGCACTCATTTTCACTGGAAATGTTGTGCCGGCATCTCTGCTTGATCTCCCCGGTCCCTTTGAAAAACTTTCCTGGCTACATGAAAAAAAAGAGCCATATTTTCCTGGGCTGTGCTTGTCCATTCACTCAGCAGCCGAACACTCTTCAACAACATTTTTGGTGGCACTGTAACAACTATTGTAATTAATTAATGTTATTGTTTAGCTGCACAGTACAAACATGCACATTTAAAAAAAAACGGCTAACTTCTGAGGCATCTCTGGACACTTTCTCTACATTCTTATCTTGTCTTCATCCGGGATCCTCAGGCAGCATCCTGCCTCGAACCTTAGCCATTTCAAATAGCCATTTCAGTCGGGTGACATCAGAGGACATGTCCCAAGGATCTCGTTTAGACTCTTCCCTTCACGGAGAACTCGGGCACAATGAACCAGTCGCCCGTGATCAAGGGAAACAAAGATGGCTTCAGAGTTGCCTAAAAGCATATGTCTAACCTTCATGAAAACATGCTCTGGGGGATATCCTCAGCGCAGGCTAAATACTGGCAGCTTTACATTCAGGCCTTTCTTGTATGGCCTTGTGTGTGTGTAATACGTGTGTGTGTTTGAGTAGTATGTTTGAGTCTGTGTGTGTGCATACGTTTACAGTATTTGCATATATTTATTTATGGGAGGTTTGGATCTTTTACACTGTTTGTGTATGATTTGCTTGTGGTGAGTTTGGATCTTCTTGCATGCCGGTGTGTGTGTGTGTGTGTGTGTGTGTGGCCTCTCCTCAGTTTATTGGTTAATCCGGGAGACAGGCTCAAGACACAGTCACTCTTCGTCCTATAAGTAAACCCTGATACACTTAAAGCAACCCTAAGCTATAAAGCACATTGAGAAATGGGCTAAAGATAGAAGGACTTTCAAGACAAAATGCCATAACATTCCATCACATCTTAACGTCCTGGACCCAAATTTCTTTCCCATTGCTTATACTCTACTAGGTAACACTTTGGATAGTCAACCTATAGATGTTTCACAAGATTATCGACAGACTGTCAAATTTCAATTAACTGTTTATTATACTAACACTAAACATAACCCTTTCCCTAACCTTAACCCTAACACATTCACCACCTAACCCTAACCTAAAACTCATCAAGCATTAACTTTCAATTAGCTATCTACTAACACAAACCCTAACCTTAAACCTCATTCTACAGCTCTGGAAAAAATTAAGAGACCCCTGCACCTTTTTCTTTCCTTTACAAAAAAGTTGGAAAGGAAGGTTTTGAATGAGGAACAGAAGGGTTAAACTTAAGAGACCATTGAAAATGTAACGCTTCTGTTCCTCATTCAAATCTTTCCTTTGCAACTTTTTTTGAAAAAAGGTGCATTGGTCTCGTTTTTCCCGAGCTGTATACCTTACGAGAATTTATTTAGTTTTTGTTAGTGTGAATATCTATTGAGCATTTACAGATGGTAATCTTAAATATCCAAATAAAGGGTTACTCTCTCTCCACACTCTTCATTTCTCTTGAGTTGGTCTCTGTCTGTCTCCTACTCATTCACTGACTGTATCTCTTTGTTTACACGTGTAATATTATTTACAGGGTTGTACAAGCATGCAAGTTGTTAAGGGTCAGTAGGGAAAATAAATAAATAAATGTTCTTTAGGTTCGCAATCTTGTCCTCAACTAGTTCCCCCGATGCCATCAGGTCACACACCTTTCTGCGATCCGCATTGCCGTATTTTGCTTAACAAATATAAGAACTTGATTTTAAATTCTTTGTGGGTCTGTATGCATTGAGGGAAATATGTGTCACGGCGGTGGTCATACATGAGTCAGGATTTTAGGGAGTGCAGCTCAGTTTCCACCACATTTTGTGGTCAGTGTGACAACAATCTGTCATCTCTCGACAGCTGGCTCTGCCTGTGGTGACCTCTCTTGTTTGCAACCCCCATGCTCACTGAGTCTGTACATAATAAAGGTATTTCTCTATTGTTCTGTCTCTCTAACCCTTTCTTATTCTCTCTCCTTTCTTTTTCATTTTCTCCCGGCTTTTCTTTCTTTTCTTCCTCTCGCTCGCGCTCTATGTCTCACTTTCTTTGTTTGTGTTTCTCATTGCAATCCTTTGATTGGTCGGGCGCCTGCAAGTGCAATTGTGTCTTCAATACGTTCCCCTCAAACATGTATGTACTGGTGGAATCCTCCCATTTGAGTAAGTGTTACAAGAAGCAGAATTGCTCGCTGATATGGGGAAGGGAGGACGCCTCTCAGTCTTTCGTCTCCTGGACCCGCTGTAGAGTGGTTGCGACAGAGCGATTTGACATGACAAATTTGGGAGGGGAGAGAAATGGGGTTTGAAGAATTCCCAAAATACAATAACTATTTTAATCTTCCGTGTCTATTTGTGTCTGCTCCTTTTTGGCTGTTGTTTGTGGAGAAAATTCAAGGTGATTAGTTTCAGAACACGTGATCATTCTGAGACCTCGGGAGAGTGTGTGTGTGTGTGTGTGTGTGTGTGTGTGTATTGGTAGGGTTACGGAAGGGGGAACGGGGGAACATAAGCAGATTTTGCTGAGTTATTAAACACTTGTGTTAAAGAAGCTTAGCTCTGCATCCCACATTGCCTGCCAGGCAATCGGATCACAGCGGATCACAGCGGATCAGACCGGATCACAGGGCCTGGGAACCTGCCTCTGTGGCCGATTCATTTAATCAATGAAGGGCTGGGAGGGGGGGTTGGAGAACTGGATCACCACAGCAGATTACACACAGAAAAATATGAAACAACAATCAGATTACCCTCCCTCCCAATCCAGCCCTTTTGGAGGTCCACTGTTTGTTTTTGGATATGGAATTTAGCAGGGGAAAAACACACGGGTCGCCCAATCTAGTGAAAAGGTAGAGGGGCAAAGTGGGGGTAAATCATGCCCTTTTCTCTGCCTGCCTTACACCTAATCCAGCTGATCCTGGGGTTGGGGGGGTGGGCTAAATCCTCTTCTGTACCGAGACACGGAGAGAAATGTTAGATGGGCCACAGACCAGACATTTAGATTTTGTTCTCTGGTTTGATGCTGCCCAAGACACAGTGGTGTTATTGTGTGATGTGTTTTATGGGGTGGAATTCATTTCCTTGTTTACCTCCTCCGGTAACAAGTCGGCTCTCTGCTCCTCTGATGTACAAAACACCACCTTTCCAATAACGCTCCTCCGTCGCCATGGCAACCGGTGGCAGCGATGCATTCTTGGCCTAATCTAATGTTCTGGAATGATCCATGGTGTTTATTAGAGCCATCAAACACATCCCATGACCAATCAGGATGCAGCATTCCAAGAGGACATTCTACTAGTTATTATATTAAAACGCTGTGTGTTTTACTATACTAGCTTATTGTATTAAAACGCTGTGTTTTTAGTATAATTTACTAGTTATTATATTAAAACACTGTGTGTTTTACGATACGTTACTAGTTATTATATTAAAACGCTGTGTGTTTTACGATACGATACTAGTTATTATATTAAAATGCTGTGTGTTTTACTATACGTTACTAGCTATATTAAAACGCTGTGTGTTTTACTATACGTTACTAATTATATTAAAATGTTGTGTGTTTTACTATACGTTGCTAGTTATATTAAAATGCTGTGTGATTTACTATACGTTACTAGTTATTATATTTAAACATTGTGTGTTTTACTATACACTACTAGTTATTGTATTAATATGCTGTGTGTTTTACTATACGTTACTAGTTATTGTATTAATATGCTGTGTGTTTTACTATACTTTTAAGTGTCAAAAATCCTTACAAGGATAGTCTTGCTGGGGGGAGGATCTTTAGTTTTTTGTTGTTGTTAATTTGTAATTTCTGTCATGAATGTTTGTTCCTTTTTCTTGACATTATATCTAGGAAAACACACCAAGTAACAGTTGACTTAAAAGAGTCCATGTATGGATTTCTTATGCTTTTGTGCTAATAAACAGGGGTTAAAAGTTAGGGATAGCCCAGCAATGTTTGTTTATTCTTTGCAAGACAATGTCTATTACGCAAAACAATCTCACCATTTTCAGTGGTTCAATTAAACAGTGTGTAATTAGCCTTGCTACTCAATTTTATTTCCCTTTCCTAACACCCTTCAATTTGACCACAAAACAAATCGGTCTCAGACGCAAATATTCTGTGAACGACAGAGCAATGGATGATTTAAGTACTGAGTGGTCAGGCATGTCGGTCCCACTACACAGAGCAGTTGAAAGGAAACAGTGTTATCCAACAACAGTGTGTACAGAAGGACCAGAACCAGGCAGCTCCTGTTAAACCAATCTGATCCAGGATTAACACTAATCAACTAATCAAGGCCTCTCAAAATGTCTCACCCAAAATTAGGGGGTGGGGTTACCAGGGTTTATGTGCCAACAACATGAGCAAAGACGCAACCCTTACCACACACACACACACACACACACAGTTTACGCTACTGTAATTTAAGCAAAATGGATGATCAGGTTGGCCCACATGTTAAATAAATGATCTAGTTTGCCCACATGTTAAATGAATGATCTAGTTGGCCCACATGTTAAATAAATGATCTAGTTGGCCTACATGTTAAATGAATGATCTAGTTGGCCCACATGTTAAATGAATGATCTAGTTGGCCCACATGTTAAATGAATGATCTAGTTGGCCCACATGTTAAATAGATGATCTAGTTGGCCCACATGTTAAATGAATGATCTAGTTGGCCCACATGTTAAGTTAATGATCTAGATGCTCCACATGTTAAATGAATGATCTAGGTCTCTAAACCTTTTCTCAGAGGCCATGAAGGTGAGGAACCTGTGGGTCCAAAATAAACGTCTCAACATTGTCACACAAGCTGGCAGTGACGGGTATTTGTGGAACAGTTGCTTGTGTAGCTTTTATTGTCAACCTGGAGAATCCGGTTCTGTTGAAGAGCAAGGTCCTCGGTAAGCAGTAAAGTCCATTAGGACCATTGATCCTGTGATCAGACTAGTGTAAGTACTAAAACCCAGATAGGTTTAACAAGGGCACACATCTGGGCCAATCAGGAGGCTTACTGGAGGTCAACTCCTGTGGTCCCAACGTGACCAAGTTAGCCAATCAGGAAGGAGATGCGTAACTGACTGGTGATGTTGTAACAAACAAAAGCTCATGAAATGCACAATAACACGCACACGCGGAAACGAACACACAAACAGGAACATATGTGCACACAAAACGCACACACCTAGACAGCAGACTGTCAGCATGAGGCCCTGTGCGTTTCGGCTTGCCATGCTGGCTGAGCACGATCTGTCCAATTGCCCCTCCCGATTCCACACACTCCCTGCCACAGGATATTGAGTCGTTGGACTTGAAAGGAGGAGACAAACCTTTTCTGAATTAGCGTTGGACTCACGCTCCTCTTTTATGTGCAGAGTTGTGAGAAGAGGGAGATTTGAGCAGCTTTGGGCTATAATGGAAAACCACAAGCCACATTCCCTACAGAGATGTACAGTGCAGGATAGAGCCAAATCACTCATCCTGTAGGTTTGAAGCTACAGCCCACAAAAATAGTAAAATAAACACATTTACCATCAATTTATTTGGCAGGTATACATGTTATATAAAAAATTTGCACCAATAATGTGGCTATATAATACATTTAGAAGAAAAGGTCAACCCTCTGGGAACCCCAGAGAAGTGACACATTTATTGTCAAACAGGCGCACCTGATTCACTAATCAAGGACTTGATTATTGGCTGACAAGTATCATTAGGCATGCTAGGTCTGGAATAGATCAAAAAACATGGAAAGGAGAGTTTTGACTGACTGGATTGGGAACTGGGAAGCGGCATTACATTTTCACACATATTAAAAAATATATTGTATCCTGGGACTCATTGACCGACAGAAGGGACAGACATTGGTTGATATTTCCACATATGGTTGTCTTGCAGAAATGTCCTAAATATCTTACCTCAGAATTGAGTTGGGGAAAATCGAATGTTCTCAAACGCTCAAGACGGGCTGATCCTACTGAAGCCTTGAGATTTGAGTAGAACTGGTATCAGATACTGATGTGTCCCACTCAGGGAACTACATGCAGAGCTTGACATTTGGGTTCCGATACGACATTCTGAATAGCTCATCACTGTTTAATCTTCATATATTTTTTTTTACAAAACTACTTGGATGCTTTATTTCCATTTATGGCGATTTGTCTGTAAAAACAAAGGTAAATACATTATCCATTCCTGTAAAGGCAACGTACACAACGTCTTTATAGGAAAAAGAAATGGCAATGGCATGTATTTGTCTCTTACCTTTCTTTCTTTGTCTACTGCTCTGACTCTCCCTCTCTCCATTAGGAGATGATACTTATCCAAATATTGTAATACATTGTTACAGGATTCAACTAAAGGCTGGATAAATGTATTACTGCCAGTACTGGTCTGCGTGCAGAGAGCTAACTATGTTCCATGTCAGGTATTTGAGGGCCTTTTCCTGCTTCTCAAGTCACCAAGTCTTGGTCAAAACTGGTGATCATATGTATTTAATCAATTTACAGTGGATCTCATATATTAAGATTATATTAAGATACAGAGGATCAGAAGGTACATGCCTCTCATGTTGCTAGACATATAACGATACACTAGTTCATCACTTACGTTTTATTTTATTTTTTACTTTGAATAGTAATACAATTAATTTTGTTACTGTTTTGTAACTGGGCCTTTTTAGTGTGTTTGTCATGTGCTACTCTGTTAAGTTGAGGTGTTGAACTAGAGAAAATGGCAAGTTTGTTAATGCTATTTCACAGCGATACAAAATTCTAGAAGTAAATTCCAATAAATGACTTGATTTTGCTGACCCATTGCGTGTTAATACTTAGCTAGCCTGCTAACAACACTTACCATACAACTAGCGCTAGCTATCTAACTAGCCTAGCAACTTACAGTAAAAACTAACACCTAGGACGTTTAGCTCACTAGACTCAACGTACAATGCAATCATCCAGAAATAATACATAAATTACTGTTTTATTAGCTGGTTAAACTAGCTAGGAAAGTATTTATGCTGCCTGCAAGTTTTCCTATACTCCATGGGTTATACAAATCTTACCCTACAAGATCTGAATCCTGCTGGTTTTCTGTTCTACATCATCACTAATTGGTCCCGCCCAGTGTCTTAAGTCTGAATATGTCCCTGATTAGAGGGTTGCAATGAAAAAATGGAGTGGAACTGTCTTCGTGGGCATATTTGAATACCCCTGCAATGCCAAGTCAAGAAGGCAAAACCAGCTGCGTCTTTGCTTCTGGACCGTCTCATCTAGGTAGTGGAGTGTTACTAAACACTGCCACACAGACGCACAGCTCGTGCAATTCCTTTTGTTCTAATCAAAGTGACTGTGCATGTTGTCAAACAAATACCTGTCAGCGATGTTTCATCGTGTTGCGCGCCAGCCCTTCTCTTTTCGTGCGGCTTGCTGGAGCATGACAGTTGTGTCAATGCACAGGAGATTGGGCTTAACCAATCAATGCTGTGCATGGGGGCGGGATAAACAGCTACGAAAACTAGGGTCGGACATGGCGACGGCCTGGCGAACGCCGCGGGGGGTTTCTGGCCGCCGTCTGCTGACGTCGCGACCGAGGTTGTGTAGACGCCACATCGTGATGCAGTTCCTTTGGCCGCCGGTCATTTGCAAGGTTGAATTCTGACCTCTTTCCTCAGATAACGAGTCATTTAAAGAAGCGTCTAAGTTTGGAGTCCATAACCAATCAAAACAGATCTGATTAGTCCGGTTCTTTTGCCCTGTGCTATAATTGCAGTCATGTGTGTCAGCTCATGGGGCTACACTCCACACTCAATAAAACTTCTGTCCTGGTGGATTTTCTCTCCTCTGTCAACAACTTATATCAGAGGGAATGTCGTACAGCGACACTGTCAGAGTCTTTAACTTTTGATCAACTGGTGGATGTCACAAAACTCTGAAGAGGAAATTACAAAACCACCCAAGCCCATTCTGTCACCTCTACAGGAACTGCTCGCTCTATCCCTGGTCCTAGATTCCAGCTCTCCACACGCCGACAACCCCCCAGTGAGGAAAACGAATTAACAATCAACCAACAACACGTCTGAATGTGGTCCGAATGAACTAAGATACTCTGTAGGTTTGACATCTTAATCTGCAGCAGTATTTTCTGTGGAAACCAGTTCAGGGCACCCTAGAAGTATCTCCCCTCATACATTTGGCCAGTCGGCCAATCTGAAGATCTGAAATGCCCCCCTTCTGATATGCCCTGTACCCCCAGGGGCCCCGGTCCCCCTGTTTGGGAAGCCCTGTATTAGCTGATAGAGCTGTAATGTCGAGCAGGTTGCTGGATCACGTGGCGGAGCGAGGCGGCGATACTGCAGCCTGGAATGTTCCGGGGGCAGGGTGTGTGGTTTTTGGCGCCCCTCGTTATTTGTGTCTTGCTGCTGTTTAATCATCCGCCAGTGAAGCAGCTGGAACACGATCACATCAAGGCTGAGTGTGTGTGTGTGTGTGTGTGTGTGTGCGTGTCTGTTTGTTTCTGTCTGTGGTGTGTGTGTGTGTCTGTCTGTTGTGTGTCTGTCTGTCTGTGGTGTGTGTTTGTCTGTGGTGTGTGTGTGTGTGTGTTTGTGCTTGTGTGTGTGCATACTTGGCCTCATTTGTGTGTGTGTGTGTGTTTGCACTGTAGGGATCTCTATTACATTTTGGGTAGTTAAAAGGAGATTTTCCATGTTTGAGAACAAAGCAGCACAGTTGCTTAAAGGATGGCTGTTCCTGCTGTTGACACTTTAAGAGTCCTGTGTGACTGGAGTAATCTGAAACAGCTTTACACAGGAAGCTCAGTGTGTGTGTGTGTGTGTGTGTGTGTGTGTGTTTGTGTGCGTGCATGTGTGTGTGTATAAGGGGTGGACCCCTGGGGAAATTCAAGCTCTAATGAAAACCATAAAGCCACCCTGAGAGCATGACACCTCTCCCATTTGCTCTAGCTGTTTTCACTTCATTGGTTTTTTTACCCTTTTACTTCAGCCAGAGCAGGACAGGACAAGGCGTCCCTAAGCTTTAGATGAGGTTGTTGGGACAAGGATGAGAAGGAATCAAACCCCACTCTGTGTCCCTGGAAATAATTGTGTTAAAACATCAGAGTGCTGACACATGATGAGGGCTTCTCATTGCTCCTTATCATGGGATGTTTTCTGAGCTGTAATAACGTCTGGGCATGTCTCAGTGTGTGTGTCTCACTGTGTGTGTGTGTTTGTTTGTACGCGTGGGTGTGGCCGTGCGCGCGCAAGAGTGCATGTGTGCGTGTACCTCTCCTGTTAGTGGGTGGGCCCATTAGACCCTAACAGGGGAGCCTAAAGGGGTCGTGAGCCCATGCAGCATGAGAAGACGGTTTAGGAAACAATGTTCCCAACTGTGACCACATCTACATGTCGTTTGGTGTTGTTTATGTGTGCAGCGTTTGTGGTGTGTGTCGTTTGGCAGTTTGTGGTGTGTGAGTGGGGGTAAGAGAGTGAGTGTGTGTGTGTGTGTGTCTTGTGTAAGAGCTGCTTTATTGGATTTTATAATGAAACATGAGGTTTGACTCTAATTCAAACCATATGACCGCATGTGTTTGATCTCCCTTTCTCTCTCTCCCTCTCTCACTCACTCCCTCCCTCTCACTCCCTCTCCCTCCCTCTTTGGGTTGGGGTGTGTGGTCACACGCTCAGTCACCACATGTAATCGGCTAAGAGGTACACACACACACACACACACACACACACACACACACACACACACACACACACACACACAGTAGAAATGTACAATAACAGAAAACAAGTATTCAGAACCCTGCCACTACTTAGAAACAGGCTCACCTTTGAATGGGGATGTCTGTCCATTTCATTCTATTTCTTTCTCCTGCTGGATCTCACTGGTGTGTTCTATCAGAGTTTAAAATCAAAGAGACGTTCGCTATTCTCTACTAACACACGTCAACGCTGTTTGGAGAGAACAAGAGGGAATGTTTGCGTGTGTGTGTGTGTGTGTGTGTGTGTGTGTGTATATGCGCTAGAGAGTGCCTCTAAACTGTAAATATTTGCCAACTCTTTGTAGGGGGTGTTTGTCTCTCAGAACCGTTTTCCCCAGGGGATGACGCATTGACAAACACAAGTACATACATTAATTATGTTGACTCTCACTAGTACGTATTTTGTTATATATCCTTCTTTCTCTCCTTTTTCTACTCCTCCTCTCCCTCCCCTCTCCCCTCCCTCTCATGTCTGCTGTATGTGATGTGATTGTCATTCACTGTGCCTGGGGAAAGCAGACATAGGCTGAATGAACCGTTGTCTCCGTTTCTTATTTCAGGATTACAGGATTATCTACGCAGAGAGAGTAGCACTAGCATCTGCACTGCAACAGCATAAAAAAACACAAATATTAACACTGTCATCTGCACTGCAACAACATAAGCAAACACAAATATTAACACTGTCATCTGCACTGCAACAACATAAGCAAACACAAATATTAACACTGTCATCTGCACTGCAACAACATAAACAAACACATATATTAACACTGTCATCTGCACTGCCACAACATGAACAAACACAAATATTAATACTTTCATCTGCACTGCAACAAAATAAACACAAATATTAACACTGTCATCTGCACTGCAACAACATAAGCAAACACAAATATTAACACTGTCATCTGCACTGCAACAAAACAAACCGAAATATTAACACTTTCATCTGTACTGCAACAAAACAAACACAAATATTTGTCATCTGCACTGCAACAAAAACACAAATGCATATAATAACAGTTATCTGCAATGCAAAAACACAAACAAACGCAAAATACAAAAACAATGAAATCAGCAATGCACTGCAACAAACAAAAACAAATAATAACACTGAAATCAGATAGGGTGAGGTGAATGGGGGAGGTAATGTGAGGTTACTGGGTTGGTAATGTGAGGTTAATGGGTAGGTAATGTGAGGTTACTGGGTTGGTAATGTGAGGTTAATGGGTAGGTAGTGTGAGGTTAATGGGTAGGTAGTGTGAGGTTAATGGGTAGGTAGTGTGAGGTTAATGGGTAGGTAATGTGAAGTAAATTGGTAGGTAATGTGAGGTTAATGGGTAGGTAGTGTGAGGTTAATGGGTAGATAATGTGAGGTTAATGGGGGTGGTAGTGAGAAGTTAATGGGTAGGTAATGTTAGGTTAATGGGGGTGGTAGTGTGAAGTTAATTGGTAGGTAATGTGAGGATAATGGGTAGGTAGTGTGAGGTTAATGGGTAGATAATGTGAGGTTAATGGGGGTGGTAGTGAGAAGTTAATGGGTAGGTAATGTTAGGTTAATGGATAGGTAATGTGAGGTAAATTGGTAGGTAATGTGAGGTAAATTGGTATGTAATGTGAGGTTAATGGGGGTGGTAGTGTGAGGTTAATGGGTAGGTAATGTGAGGTTAATGGGTAGGTAGTGTGAGGTTAATGGGTAGGTAGTGTGAGGTTAATGGGTAGGTAGTGTGAGGTTAATGGGTAGGTAGTGTGAGGTTAATGGGTAGGTAATGTGAGGTTAATGGATAGGTAATGTGAGGTTAATCAGTAGATAATGTGAGGTTAATGGGGGTGGTAGTGAGAAGTTAATGGGTAGGTAATGTTAGGTTAATGGGTAGGTAATGTGAGGTAAATTGGTAGGTAATGTGAGGTAAATTGGTAGGTAATGTGAGCTTAATGGGTAGGTAATGTGAGGTTAATGGGGGTGGTAGTGTGAGGTTAATGGGTAGGTAGTGTGAGGTTAATGGGTAGGTAGTGTGAGGTTAATGGGTAGGTAGTGTGAGGTTAATGGGTAGGTAATGTGAGGTTAATGGGTAG
>JACXGJ010016220.1:0-12551 GCA_016801105.1 Esox niger
CCCCCCCCCCCCCCCCCCCCCCCCCCCCCCCCCCCCCGTAAAGTGGTGCTAAATAACAAGGTTGTGGCTCCCACCTACTCTCACACCTCTCAGGCTGTTGGCAAGCTTCCAAAGTGTGTTCCCATCTCTCCTCCCTGTCCTGTCTCCTCTGTCACTCGCTTCCTTACTGTCGTTTCGCCGATGCGTGACATCTACCTAAATCTCTCCCGGTGTCCGTTTTACATTTTGATCATTTGCTCTGTAAAAAGCCACTGTCGTAGATTTGTGGGACCTAGGAGAATAGGGGTGGGGGTATCCGTCTGCCAGCATTGACTGCCGCAGAATTTAATTTCCGTTCCGTAAGTTATGATATGTTCCTTCCAGGGTTGGCCGTTTAGCATGTTTTGTCATGCCGTATCTGGGGTAGATGGCCTGGATTGAATCTTTTAGATGCGGTCAAAAAAGCCCTTAAATGTCATAGGCCACCTGTAGGTATTCAATACTACACCGGTCCTGTAGCGATAGGATTGTTTTAAGGAATTGAACAGAATTTTATAACATTTCAGCAGCACACGAATTGACAATTTATGGCATGGATTTGTGAATGCTGAAAGACCATTGGAAAATTCCATTAAATCTGTATTAATCTTTTCAAATATCTCAGTTTGTTTAGACTTCAGTGTAATATTTCCAACTTTGTCGGAGAGAGATATTTCCGAGGCTCAGAGAGAGTTTTAGAAACCCCTCATCCAAAACCCTGGCACAGCCACTTCCCTAAGATGAGCAGCAGATGGGCCTTGTTGTCGCGGCAGCGAGTCAGTGGTTTCCCTGGAGACGGCTGAGTTGATCCAGAGGTGAATGCGACAGCCGCCTTGGCAGACCGGGCCACCTTGGCAAAACGCTCCAAAGAGCTCCCTGGTGAGACGACCAGCCAAGATCAAAACGGAGCTGAAGTGCTTTACCAGTCCCAAAGCAACTCAGCAGCCCACCATTTAAAGATGTTCTTTGCGCTCTTAAACCTTTGTTAAAGTGAATCCTCCATACCTGGATGTTGGTGTCCCTACCTGTGACATCAGATAGAAATGCTACGTATTTGTTTAAACATTTATTGGGGAGCTATGCACAGCCATGTACCTACAGTGCCTTGGCATTTGGTTCTGCTCCTCTGTGGGAACTCACTGCCAGCACATGATCGTGGATACGATACTACCAACAATAACGTCACATAAATATTATTAATAGCAATCCCAAGAGGCAATGAGCAAGGTACCCGGTACCAATCCCCACACAAAACAACACAGCACCAAACAGCTGGAGACGGGGCTGGTGGGTGGATTTTCCATCGCATGCTAGTATGGCCATGAGCACATCAGACTGAGTAATCTGATGAATAAATAGACTGTAGGAAACCTGATATTGTGATAGGAGCGATCTGATGTCAGCTGATGCATCGCTGTCCAATTACAACTCTGGTTTCCAGTCTGAATTGGCTATGCTAGTTTGCAAGTGTCTGTATGAATACAGAATAATTTCCAGGTCAATATATCTGGATACATCTCTGGTAGGGCTTTGTTTAGTGCTATGCATTGTCAGTGAGTTTCCAAGAATTGGAGTCGCTTCATACGCACGTCTCTTTGTCCATTCGTGTCACTCACAAGTAAATAGAAGAAATTGTATGTGCCTAAATGAGGGAAATGAATAGCCCTCTTATGCTCACGCATCCTACACTCTTGAAAATAAATAAATGGTGAACGCCAGAGAAAGGAGGAGCTAAAATAAATAAACACAAAGTAAAGACTTGGCATCTCGGGGATGGAAAAGGCTTGAGGGGGAATGGCAATGAGCACCCGTTGGTGTTGGGAAGTGGGAATAGCCTAATCATATTCATTTCCCTTCCTATAATGGACACTTGTGTACAGCCTTCAAACCCGTCATTCCATTAGCTTCCAGCCACTCTAAATGTATCTGCTTTGTGTATAGACCTTTCTCTCATTCACAGGCATGTGGATCTATCGATGGCTGTCAGCAAATGCACCACGCACTGATTGAAATGTCCTAATGAGAGTGAACACTGAAAGCCCGAAATAGCAACGGGCAAGCTCCACCAATAAGAGGAGCTTCTGTTTTCCTCCACCAATTTCCTGTGTGTAAAGGGTGCAAAATCCACTTACCATTTACATTTATCTTGCTGAATCGATTTCTATAATTTTACTCTGACTCTTTCCAAATCTATTCAGTTAACGCCAGGGGGAAAGTTTGTCAATCTCTGACCCCAGTACTGATTTAAATAGATATGCGTTGATAAGAACACAACAGCTTGGATGGGATTTCTTAATCTTAGATGCCTGGACCCTTTCAAAGAGGACGCTTCTGAGCTTTTTGCGCAATTGAAAGATGTTTTGGGATTACATGCGGTTTAAATGTGTACAAATTAAATGCACTGAAATGAATACATCTGAAAATCAACACTCTGATTTTTGTGACATGATCTTGCAAACAATAAATAATGTATATTATTATACATGTTTAGGTGTATTCCCCAGTCTAGCATTTTTATTTGAATATTTGAATATCTTTCTCTTGTTGAATTATGCAACACGACAATAACAGAAATGAATAATGGATGAGATAGGGTCTAGACGGTGCAGGTGAGCACAGGTAGGCATGCAAATTAGGCACAAATAATTTTCTCAATTTATTCCAAAATATTAAAACGTCTGATTTACATTTTTTTTTTTTTATCTGACAGGATTCTATGATAAAGTGAAAAATAACAAATGTTACAGCTTTGTAACTAACATTTTTTACAAATCAAACACTTTGGAGTCTTATTCCATTGTCCATCTGTTGCACATATATAAATTTGTCTTAAAACCTTTAAAAAATGTAAATGAATGCTGCTACCCAAATATTCTGCTAGCCCAAATTGCTAGACCTGCATTTGTGTGTTTCACATCCCTCAAGAGTGCTGGGAAATGACAGTGTTGGGCCTGGCTGCATGTTTTGATTGAATATGGCCTGGCTTATTACCTGGACCTCGGTCATCCCTGACGCCAGCTGTCCTGGCTAGATGAGACCTGGTCACTCTTGCTCCTCCTGTCACCTGATAGGAAGAGTGATTGTCACCTGACCTTTATTAGTTGTGGCCTCTTGTGTCTTTTCCAGTGGTGCCGGTTTCTAATTGGACAGAGGATGAGTTGAGAAAAGCCCGGCTTCGTTAGGGTGCCGGCAAAACGGATGTTCTCTCCGCTCGTGGCATTTTCCCGATTCGCCCAGACGTCTGTGCACGTTGACGTCATGGGGACACGCAGCATGTGCCTCTCAGGTGGTGAATGTACATGCTGTGAATATTCTCCTGTTGTCAAAAGCAGCCAGGTCAGGCAGGTTCTGTGTCAGGACATGCTAAGTGGCCCTCCAGCAGCGTGTTGAATGGCATCGTTCCCAATTATAGCCCGGTGTGTGGTAACTTGTGGCAGCGGAAAAGAGCCAATGTCACAAGGGCTCTCCGCTCTGCAGACGTGCTCTCTCTCTGGTCTCGTGCTCATTGGTCAATCTGCTGCCGTTTACAACAGTCAGGTCCTTTTTGTTCACACGCTCAGGGCCGGGAGTCTCAGCACGGGATTCCATCTTACCTGGCACGGCACTCCTACAGGGGGGTTGGGGATCTGTTTGTCTCCAAAGGCTCAGTTCTAGGTTCCCCTCTGAATGCTAGGACACATTCTCGCATGGTCTCTGCTAGCATTGCTATGCAGAGGACAGCCCTTCCCGACACCCAGGTGATGACACTCTGAGACTTCAGGGCATGGATGTGGGCTCACCACTGTGAAACGACGCTCCCAGGGAAGGCCGGCCCACTCAAAGACCTCCAAACACAACGGTGTCCACCTCACAGAGTGGGAAGAACTCTGAAGTGATCCTATCATTCATATCGTTCTCACACGTCAAAGCAATTGGTCACTCTGAAACATCTTTAGGGGGCAAACTTTCTTCGTCGCTTGTGGCGTCAAACACCCGCCCGCTGTGCAACGTTTCACGTCCCCATACTGTGCCGCACTGTATACCTGCTTTCAGAACACATCTGCAACTCCCTGAAGACCCTCGTGCAAGCTTCCTCCTAAATTCCAGTCCCTGCCCACGTTACGAAATCACTACAAAGAAGGCACACGCCCCCTTAACTGAATATGCAGTATTGTACAGTATTGTGTAATTTATATGGATAGTAAGTGTTTATTAGTAAAAAATTGATTTCAATAAATATCATATTCATGTATTTATATTTTATGTATACTGTATATATCTATTTTGATTAAAACAATACCCAAATAAAGGGCTTTAGTTGGACTTCCGGGTGCCTAAGACTTTTGAACAGTACTGTACATATATTTGTTTGTTTTCTTTCAGTGTGTTTGAGATTGTTGCGATAGCTTAAAGGCCAAAGGTGGAATTGTCAGTCGTGTAATTCTTTCAGAAAACCCCAATGTGTCATAAAATAGCTAATGGAATTACTTGATGGACCATGTTATCACTTTCTTAAAACAATTGCATACGTTAGGGTTGTTGATGTAATAAAAATCATGCATAGACAAATTGGTGTTTGGGAACAAAAAATGATGGTCAATCATTATTTACCCGAGCGGTCCCCGGAGGGAGAAAGCCATGCTTTGCCAGTTGCTGGGACAAACAACTTGGCTTTGATGAATGACTAAAATGTAAATCATTCTCTCTATGGGACACATTACACTGCATGTTCAGAGGCAAATCGAAGAAGATTATTTTAATTCAAGATTGTTTTTTGTGGATTTAGTTGGATGCTTGAGACCTTCCGAGGTAGCATGTGCCCCATTTTTGACAGAGCCCCCAGCCGGTTTGCAAGTGAGAAGACAATACTGTTGGAACTGTACGAAGTTCTACGCGGTGTGCACTTACGTCGCTTGATTTTGTTTCCAATTGAAGGTCGCAATCCTGCATGGTGTGTGTTGACCATGCCCATGTAAATTCAGCCGTTATGGAAATGATTATACAAACCAAGATAAGTCTGTATAGTGTTTTTATTCTCTCTCGTAATGTAAACCATCCCTATGTCTCTGTTTCACTAGGGCTGGTTTTGAGCAGGACATTGAGGGAGACCACTCACTGTACCCTGACAACTGCAATGGTAAGTTATCACCTGCATGGCAACAACCCAATAAACGAAACATTAGCCCTTTCAAAATAAGGGTCAAGTTCTTCAAGGAGGTACATGGAAGGATGGTTTCCCGGGTTACCATAGTGTGAGAACATAGCTCACTATTTGTTTGATCTGTTTTAGATGTCATTCATAATTAATAAATGTTTAATTAACGTCAGCTAACATCGAAGAGGAATGTGGAAAAAAGTTGTCAACATGAAGTTACATAATGCATACACAAATATGCTAGACTGAATTTACGAGAGGCTGTGTTACAATAATATTGGAAACGTAGGGGAGAAAACGGCTAGAGCTAAAAAGTGCTTTGTATGACCATCAAATACACACCTGTGCCGCTTAACATTTTACGGAGCCCAAACAAAACATCTGTTTCTTTGTAGTTGTTTTGGGAGTATTGAAATCCTTTCCATCTTTTGGTTTTCAATACCGTGGCTTTGTTTCACTTTCCTCAGCAGATGTCCTGGCGACCACTCGGAACCAGAACTCTGCGGCAGACTCCGCCTACGGTCAGTTTTCATCCCTCTCCCCATCCATTCATTCTCCCTGTATTGATTCCAATTGGCTTTTTTGCTGTACTGCAATGACTATAAACGCTTTATTCATTTACATGCAATTACTTTACAATAACTTGTACATTTGTAGTTTTACTCAAATTTTAACACTAGACAGCTTGAGAATGAAATAATACCACCATAATTTTGTATGTTGTGAACATTTTTGCTTATACCTTTTTAGATTTGGGATTACTTCAATTTGGTTCACAGCCATGGGAGATATACATTGCTGTAGTTCCAGATATTGTAGAATGAATTCAAAATAGGATGCTATCGGTGAAAATCAACGATCAAATAAATTGTTTCAAGAAATCAACGTAATATGCAATTTGGGTAAATGATCGGCGCTTTATTTTCACATTCAGAATTCATGTCTGAGCACATAAAGATCAATAAAGCTCTCCGATTGGCCTAGTAATGCTTGACCATGGTAAAGGTTTTTCGCAGGCCCAGTCTCACACCAGAGATCTAATGTAAGCTAAGATGTGATGTAATATAAGGCCAGCCTTAGCCGTTCACTGTGATTAACCTGTGGAGTAAATTACACTATTAGAGCCTAATGGAGATACCAGCCTCAGCTGCCAAGAGGTAGGTTGGGCATTAACCTCGTGGGATAGGTCGGCCAAGTGTGAAGGTCCGTGTTAGAGGAGGGATTTCTCAATCTGTGAAAGAGGCCTATTCAAACTGGACACTGCCATTTTGCTAATGCCTTTTTAGTTACAAATTGGAGAAAGTGTGTGTAATGTTCCTAACCTATCAGGACACAATTTCCTCTGGTTATAACCCCTGTGGCCACATTGAAATGTACAAGTAAACACAAATGGCATATGTGGACAGGACAACATATTTCTGCTGGTGAACTGGGCCCCCGTGGTGTAATGTGTGTAAAAAATGTTAAGCAGTGTCACTTTGGGAGCCTTATTAGCAATCAATACCATCCTGCAGCAGTACGAATGGTTCAAGGTGGCCCTCCATGAGTAGCGGGAACACAGGAGAGGTGGGTTTTCAATCACTGAAGCCTCCCAGTAACACTGGCAATGACAAAAACCATGAACGTCATGATGAGAACACAAACTGTGACGCTCCAATGATGAACTAGGCATAGGGACCATGACCATATTTTCACAGGCAGCAGCTGTAGTGATCATATTTTTCTGAAAGCTTTTGAAACAAACATCGGAAGATATGTATTTTGGGGTCCCAGCTAAAAGGGATTAAATAGCAGAACTTTGTGTTGCACTCGAAATGAATTGATATGCTTGGAACAGTCACGGATTAATAGATTGAACTATTCTACATTAAAGTGCATTATCCATTAAATACTTCAGTCTGTTATCCGTTGTGAATGTACCCATTATGTGAAAAAAGTGATCCACCTTTAAACCAGGTAGTTGAGATCTGGCAACGCATCTTTGACAGGATTTTTTAAGATTGTGGGTTACATAAGATGGAAATATTCATCAGTAACGACATAGGGTATGCAGAGAAGGCTAGAGACCTGGAGCTCACAGTGGCTGTTTGCCCATCTATTATTATTCCACATAGCTTAAGTTATCCGCAATGTTCTAAGAGATTGATCCTGCGGCGGTAGAACGCTGGACAGACCTGTGTTGGCTTTGCCAGCTGGCTCCAACTGTCCGATCCACAAATTGGCATTGGTTTGTCCCTTAAGCCCAAGGAGGTCTTTAAAAGAACAAGAGCCCCGTAATAAGTACTTCAAAAAGGTCTTGTATGAGCTCCCGGGTGGCACAACAGTCAAAGGCGCTGCATTTCTTCGTGCGAGGCGACTACCACAGTCTAGGTTAGAGCATTAACTACTGAATGCTATTTTCCAGTGTGTGGCAGGTAGTCCCATGGGGCAGTATAGATTAAATACTTCCGTTTCTGGAAGGCCCCAGAATATGTTAAAAAGCATATTCAAACAACCACACCATAAAGACCATGAAGCCTTAAACAAGTATGATAGAAAGGAATTGCACCACTCATTTGGACTATGAGTATTTTATTAAACTACTCTGCCAAGAGAAGGCAGGCAATCAAAACTAAGCGAACAGGTAAGGGGGTTGTTGATCAGAGATGCCACCAAGAAGCCAGTGGTAATTCTGAAAGGTACGTTAGCCGTTATCTAGGTGCTCTGCAAAGCTGGGCTGTATGGAAGAATGGCGCTGAGAAAGCCATTGCTGCACAACAGGCACATCCATTGGATGTGTTTGGATTTGGCCAAAAGGCTTGTGGAAGGCACATTAAAGATGTGGAAGAAGGTTTTCTGTTCAGATTACACCAAAAAGTGAAACATTTTGGCAAAACCTCTTGGTTGACTTCGTGGTAAGAAAAGCATTTTGCTATGTTCAACTCTCCCAAGCCTGTTAGGAGTCGCTGTGATAAGACAGGGCTGTAAGTACAATTGGATATACAGGAAATAATGAGAAAAATTTGCGTGTTTGTGTGGAGGGGTTACATAAAAGGTCATGCAGTCAAACGATGTGCAAATGAACATAATTACCGGTACATTCAATTTATGACTTGTTTGGCAGTAAATGATGCCATGGACATTCCCTTCAATGCAAGGCAGGTAACACAGAGATACTCAGTTTCCAAGTGCTTTAATTAATTAAAAAACACTTTAGCAACTCTGTCGTGGCTCGTCCGCTCCGGTCACAGTATCCAATTACAGCGTCAACGTGTAGCAGAAATCACCTCAGACCACTCACATTTGCATGCGTTATGTGAATGCGCAGTTTGCCAACCCACTTACATTAAAAACACCCTAACGTAGTTCTTATGGCCAAACGCTGTTTATCACCTCACCACGGTATACATCACAAACCCAGGGCCGGGCTTTCTGTAACGTATTCATACGCACTTACGCGTGACTCAGCTGATTTGCTCGCCCCCCTCGGGAATGTGTGCTGGGGCGTTTTTCACGCTACTGTCGTTTTTTCGTTCCCTCTCATCAGTCAGTCATGCCGCGGACCATCATGCGGATGCATTAGCGCGCTACCACCACAAGACAAACAGTCGATTGATTACTCTATCCACAAAGCAATCAATAAGCACGGCATGGGACCCAGTGGAAATTCATGGCATAAAGGGAAACAAACAGTGGGAGATGTTAACCCTATTGAAAAACCCACACGTTAATACAAGAAGGGACCGGAGGAAATGATTGAATCGTCGGTTGGTATTGAGTCGGGCCGTGGGGATGATTGGTCTTCTGAGACCGGGCTGAATGTCGCCTTTTTTCCCTTGCCACTAAGCAACACACCTCTATTAAACAAGTGGGAGAGACTCTTTGTAGCTGTTTATTATACTCTCTTCAGGCTCGGTTTTCATGTATTCAGCCTCTCTTGGGGTTGCCTACCTAGTGTCTTTACTTTTTGACGCAGTGATTTCCCAGGCACATTCATGCAGGTAACATCAAGCCTGAAGGGAGGCACATTAGGCTTGACAGCCCCCATTTACAGCTGTGATGAGGGTGCTCTGCCTGAAAAGAACAAAACAAGATAATGAATTTCCGCCTTGGGGAGCATCTTGAATATCAGAAAGCCTATGACTCCATATGTATCCATCATAGAGGGCTGTGAGGCTCAACAGCAATCTGTCATAGTTGTACTGTACATTTTGTGGTTAGAGGCAAAGAGAGTAATAAACTCACAAATGCAAATTTGCTAGACTGGGGGTGGATTCTACTTTGATCATGGCGTGGGGAAGATTTTAATTCAAATATTTGCCTTTTCAAAGACTGAGCTTTGAAGGTAATATGCACAGAAATGTGCCCAACTTTGAGAATATATTGTTAAAAATATCTAGCTACATCTATGTCATTTCGCTGAGTCTACCTTTAAATCTGTGTTCATAAAATATTGATTAACTTGTAGACCTCTTGCATAGTGAATAGACAGAATTGGAGCAACGTTTTATCATGACATTTTTAACCAGTGTATATCTACTAAGAGTTTCCTCAGTACTGTGTTTTTCCTTGTAAACAAATTTTGAAGCCAAATGGATTATGTGTACCAATCGCTAGTTCATCCACCATGCAGCAATTTTGCTGTGTTACTTAAAGCTAATGGTCCAATTGTCCTGGCTCAAGGGTGCTCATAAAAAAAACAGGTTAAGAAGATAAATGTGCGCCTGAAAAACCTAACAGAAATACATTACCAGCAAGCTGAAGTGGAGCTCTGCTGAACCTAAAAGACCCACTGAAAAATAACAGTGGCTCCCTACAGGCAAAATGGACTTTTTTCTCATTATATAATTAGAAAAACATATTATGCAAACTGTTTGACTGCTGATTATGTTTCCTGGTAGGCTCTAGTGATTACGCATGTCCCCTTATCCACTAATCCTACAGCCAACACGCACACACATTTAGAATAACACTCTGATTAATACAATCAGGAACACTCACTGGGCACTCCACTGGCGCCACTGATGTGCTAAACATTATATGAATCGGTCTGCATTATCAATCGCTGCACTCCTGTTAAATTGCTATTTATGATAGAGCCAGAACAAAAGGCAGACAACTTTTTGAACTGGAATATAGGATGCATTTTCAAAAACACATCAAAGCGTGGTCGGGGATCTGATGCATTTGTTTTGCTCGCTGGCAGTTCCATAATCCTTCAAAGGGCTCATCCTGCCAAGTTCTCAGGCCTGGTTTGTTCTAAACACAAATATCGGGGAAACCTCACAGCAGATGTGCATGTAGAGTTCATATAAGCCAAGTCAAGTGCTTCATTAGCACTAGCCATTAGCTCTAGCCATTCAGACTTGTGACAGCTTGTCCTAACCAATTTATTCGCAGTGACAGGATGTTAGCATAACTTTTGGAATACGATGCTCTCATGTCTAGCTGACATGTGATACCATCCTAATCTCTGGTCTGCAATCTCTGCACTCCATTACCATAGGTAAATTAATATTATCTTTATATAGCACTTTTCAAAGTGGATATTGAAGGGACTGAAAACCCAATCAGAACCAAAATGTTCTGGTTCTGGCACTGACTGGCCTCGATTTAGATGATGGTCTTCCACAGTTGGCAGGGTGTTGAGGCAGTCCAGAAAAGCGAGAGCAGTAGAAGCGGGACTGTTAATGGTTCAAGGAGGGAGAAGAGTCAGTCAGAAAAACAGACCCAGAGCTCTTCATTTGGCACGTAGACTGTATCTCCACTGTAAATTGGCTGGATAATAAGCCACTGAAAGTGTAGCACCCACCTGGGGAAATATTCAGCAGCTATAAGCTATGCTCAGCGTCTGAAAGACCACAACACATCATTAGTAGGCGGTACGGACAACCTACGAGATGAGCTACATCCTCTCAGACCTCTCTATCCCTTTACACCACAGAGGTACCTGGATGGTGCTGGCCAATTACACCTCCAAGTACCCCTGGGGGAATCGGCACACAGCATTCAGACCCTGGGCGAATCGGCACGCAGGATTCAGACCCTGGTCTCGCAATGATACATCTAATGGTGTGGCTTTGACATGGCCACTCCTCCATTGAGTCTCTCCAATGAAAATAGGGTTTGGAAATGTCTAAAAAACGATGGACAGAATGAGGCATTGAAAACATTTGAGTGTTTGAGGGTGAAGATCCTTTTTAATTGGCTTTTCACTATTACTATGATAATATTTTTTTGTCGAAAATGTATTGGTGGGCGTGGTGGAAAAAAGTTAACTGTTAAAAATTGGCAAAGTGAATTGAAAATAATGCCAATGTTGATTTAGTTGCTTTTTTCATTAATTAATGGCGATTTTCCAAATAGTGTGCCCACTGGAAAATATGGCCCATTAAAAATGTATGCTATGGGATAAAACAACTATATATATAAATTCTCATGGATTAGCTGATCATTTCCAGAACTAGAATATTCTGGTCGCTTTGCAACCCTTCTTGAAGGTGTGCAACTAGTGCTGAATGAAACAATAGAAAAGGGTCCAGCTTTTCCAGATATATTGTGTTTCTGTAGTGTCTTAGGTAAGCATACGCCCACCTAACACCCACTACCACTCTTTAGAAGGTAACAGGGTTTCTCATCTCTGTCAGCCGTCCGTTCGTGGCCTTTAAGGGAAGAATATCAAGGGACGGTGGGTGTCACAACAACGGCAACCTCAAAACCCCAGGTCTCACGCAGCATGAATGCCAATGCACCGACATGAGTGGAATCTAATGACA
Organism: Esox niger; assembly: GCA_016801105.1. Taxonomy (NCBI): domain Eukaryota; kingdom Metazoa; phylum Chordata; class Actinopteri; order Esociformes; family Esocidae; genus Esox; species Esox niger. The sequence continues at coordinate 11,908 of JACXGJ010016220.1, forward strand.
ATGCTGGAGTGCCTTTACCTTCCTACATATTCTAGTTCCAGGTTCTACATACTTTACTGCATGTTCTACTGCTGGAGTCCCTTTACCTCCCTACACATTCTAGTTCCAGGTTCTACATACTTTACTGCATGTTCTACTGCTGGAGTCCCTTTACCTTCCTACATATTCTAGTTCCAGGTTCTACATACTTTACTGCATGTTCTACTGCTGGAGTCCCTTTACCTCCCTACACATTCTAGTTCCAGGTTCTACATACTTTACTGCATGTTCTACTGCTGGAGTCCCTTTACCTTCCTACATATTCTAGTTCCAGGTTCTACATACTTTACTGCATGTTCTACTGATGGAGTCCCTTTACCTCCCTACACATTCTAGTTACAGGTTCTACATACTTTACTGCATGTTCTACTGCTGGAGTCCCTTTACCTCCCTACATATTCTAGTTCCAGGTTCTACATACTTTACTGCATGTTCTACTGCTGGAGTCCCTTTACCTCCCTACATATTCTAGTTCCAGGTTCTACATACTTTACTGCATGTTCTACTGCTGGAGTCCCTTTACTTCCCTACATATTCTAGTTCCATGGTTCTACATACTTTACTGCATGTTCTACTGCTGGAGTCCCTTTACCTTCCTACATATT
>JACXGJ010016221.1:0-12551 GCA_016801105.1 Esox niger
TGGGTTTCCAGTCTCTCTAAGAGAAGGCAGTGATCAATAGTGTCAAAAGCAGCACTAAGATCAAGAAGCAACAGGACGGATACAGAACCTTTGTCTGAGGCCATTAGAAGGTCATTTGTTACTTTCACAAGTGCAGTCCCAGTACTACAATGGGCTCTTAAACCGGACTGGAGCATTTCATAAGTGTAATTTGTCTTCAGGAAAGCATTCAGTTGAAACACATTTTTCTAAGATTTTTGAGAGGAATGGGAGGTTTGATATTGGCCTATAGTTGTTTAAAGCTATTTTTTCTGAGTTTGGTACACATCCGGAGGAAAGGGAGCAATTTATTATTTTCTACTTTGGCTGACCTGAAAATTTACTTGCACTGAAAAACACTTGAGTAATTTAGTTGGAATTGGGTCTAGTTGACAATTTGTGGGTTTAGAACTCATTACAAATTTTGTGAATGTGTCGAGCGATACGGGATCAAAAAGTCCCCACTGACACCTGTTTAGGGAGGTTCGGGACATTCTCAGGACAACTGAGATTTTGGGGACTGCAATTATTTGAGGAGTCAGTTATTAGGCTGGCTAACAGCCTGCAGCCTGTCCTGCACCCTATTTCATGGTGAGGCTAGAGGAGTGAGACTCCTGTCAATGTTCCTAGACTCCAGCTAGGATGAAGTCCATTGCTCTTCAGCAGATCAGGCCTGGTATTTCTGGGGGAGTCCCAAAAAGAGAGCTAGTTATCTACAAACTCTTTCTCCTGCGACGGGCAGAACTCCGTTTTCAGCCAGGAATTGATTTGGGCAAGTCTGCTGTAGAGCAGACCCCTATCACTACCCCTAGCTGGGAGGGGGCCAGAGACAATTACTCGATGCCGACACATCTTTCTAGCTAGTTTACACGCTGATTCTATGTTCTGACAGTTTCATCCTAATGTTGTTGGTGCCAACATGAATAATAATATATCTGTAGTCTATACTTGCCAGTTTTAGACTTCGCTAGCACCAACCCCAGATTTGCGGCTACATCGGTGGCTCTGCCCCCTGGTAAACAGTTTACGATTGCTGGCTGATTCTTTAGTCTAATACGGGTAATGGAGTCGCCGATGACTAAAGTTTTAATTTTTTAGAAAATGCCTGTCGTTCATTCCCCACCGAAGACGGCTCGGGTCTTGACTCCGACTCCAGTGGGGAAAACTTGTTGAAAATCTCAGTCGGCTCCAGTAGCGTCCCAGGTTTAACTGGTTGATGGCATTTCTTCCCAGTGACCAAGAGAAAGTTGCCTGGCTGCGGGAGCGGTGCCGCGGGAGCGGTCCCATAATAATGGGACTTAGCTTCGGGTAGGTAACTGCAAGCAGCTTATAGCACGTCAACAGTCGCGCAATGCAACCAGTCCCACATGTCAATCCACTTCACTTGTTGAGCATTGCTTTTTTGTTAACTTTGCAACTGTATGAAAGAGACATTTTTGATTGTTTTTGTTCACCTCAGTCAGGTTGGAGAAATGAACAGATGTGAGTGATTTTTGGTATTGTAGTGTACCCAGGCTAGTCTGAATATTTCCATCTAGGGGGAGCACCACTTTTGCTCCAAATTTCTGGAGGCTTTCTTATGTGCTCTAGTATTGTCTGTGTACCAGGGAGCAAGTTTCTTGTTGTGTATTTCTTTAGTTTTTAGAGGTGCATCCTAACGTCGTTGGTGCCAATATGAATAACAATATCTCTGTACTCTCTTATGTTTGACAGTTTTAGACTTCTCTAGCACCAACCCGAGATTTGTGGCTATGTTGGTGGCTCAGCCACCCTGGTAAACAGTGTACAATTGCCGGCTGATTCTTTAGTTTAATATTGCGGGTAATGGAATTGCCGATGACTAGAAAATGCCTACCGATCATTACCCTCCGAAGACTGCTCGGGCCTTGACTCTGACCCCAGTGGGGAAAACCTGTTGAACCTCTGGTCGACGGCATTTCTTCCCAGTGACCAAGAGAAAGTTCTTGCCGGAATGCAGGAGCAGTGCTGGGGGTGAACAACACTATCTATTCTTCCTTGTGGTACGGTGTGGTGGCAATTTCTTAACTAATGTAACAATTTCTTAACTAATGTAACTAATGTAACACATTCCAACACATTTACATGTGTTACTTAGCTTCGGGTGTTCAGGGGCGAGTAGTTTTGTTAATTGAGACCCGGTGTAGAGAAGTTGGGAAAAAAACCAATAGATAAAAATAATGCGTTGATAATATCTAAAAGTAGAATTTAACCAATATGTGTATATAGACTCAAAACATTTGTCAGATAGCCAGGTTGGTAAAAGCAAGCAAGCAGTGGACAGCACGTCAACAATCCCACAATGCAAAGCATTCTCTATTTGCAAATAAACGGATAATTGTGCCAAGTGAATTTTGTATCTGTATTTACATTAATTAAGAGTTCTAATCAATGGAATTACCATCACAGAATCAACACATTTTGAGTATGTCCTGCATATGAATGAAAATGAGAAAAGTTTCTTAAGAGTAGAATCACAAAACAGTTGGGTTCATTTTGCATGAATGGTTCCCAGTGAACACTGCACTAAGCAACACCTTTGAGGGGTTGTGCTCACGTTTGGTGGGTGTGACCAGTGTTATGGAACTTATTGAACTAATGTATATTGGAGACATGTCTGCTTTTCTATTACTTGGTATTTAGCTCTGGCCTTTGTTTGTGACACACATCTGCTTGATATCATAGGATCATTAGGTACTAGTGGGCTAGCTGGCCCTGCATTGGAGCTGGGTAAGCACCAACTTCACAGGGCCAGCCCCAACAACACGGTGACAAAATAATTAGTGTTTGTGACAACTACGCCATCTGCTGCCAATCCTCCCCCTGCAGGAGGCGGGCCTCAGCGCTCAATGTCACCGGCCTTCTAACACCACCGCCCATCATCAACCCATCACACCTGTTGTCTCGTTTAGCGCACCTGATCACCATCCAGTCATTTTCCCCCCAGTACATATGTTCCCTCTGCTCCCTCTGTCTTTGCGTGTTATTGTCTCGCCATTCATGAGCATACGTCAGCTCTCATCATTAAATACATGAATAGAAATCCATCGTCTCCGCAGTCTGCTTCGCCTCTGTCTTACAAATACGCTGACAGTGTTGGGATCAAGAACTAAACCAAAGAACATTAATTGTTCAATCACAAAACTGCCCTTTCACTCTGCAAACTTTCCTTGTTTCACTATACCGGTTTTATCTTAGCTCTCTTTTGACATGAACCTAACAAACATGTTGAAAGAATGAATATAGATAAACTTGTAACATTTCTCGCCTTACGTTTCTATTTTCTTGTAGCAGTTTTTCTGTTTCTTTGCATTATCTCAAAAGAGTTGTCAAAGCAAACGCTGACAGGGTGGGTGTCATGATCAATTAATGTAAAAAATGTATCAATTTAATCTTGAGAGAGTAACATTGATTACATCAGTGATGCGCTGTAACATTATTCTCATGTCAGAGAGAATGACACACAGATTATCATATATAGAATGTAAAATAGTCTTGTGTTGTATTTGTCCATTAGCCCAGGGCTTAGGAATTCAATTGTGAAATCTAGGTTTGGGGTTAAACCATATACAAATACTTGTGTGGGGCAAAAATAGCCTGTACAGTGAGGGAAAAAAAATATTTGATCCCCTGCTGATTTTTTTATGTTTGCCCTATGACAAAGAAATTATCAGTCTATGATTAATAAATATTCGACCCCTCTGCAAAACATGACTTAGTACTTGGTGGCAAAACCCTTGTTAGCTATTACAGAAGTCAGACGTTTCTTGTAGTTGGCAAAAAGGTTTGCACACACCTCAGGATGGATTTTGTCCCACTTCTTTTTGCAGATCTTCTCCACGTCATTAAGGTTTCAAGGCTGATATTTCACAACTCGAACCTTCAGCTCCCTCCACAGATTTAGGCCACTCCAGGACCTTAATGTGCCATGTGTTTTGGATCATTGTCATGCTGGAATCCCCATCCATGACCCATTTTCAATGCTCTGGCTGAGAGAAGGAGGTTCTCACCCAGGATTTGATGGTACATGGCCCCGTCCATCGTCCATTTCATGTGGTGAAGTTGTCCTGTCCCCTTGGCAGAAAATGTTGTTAATGTTTCCACCTCCATGTTTGACGGTGGGGATGGTGTTCTTGGTGTCATAGGCAGTATTCCTCCTCCAAACACAGCGAGTTGAGTTGATGCCAAAGAGCTCGATTTTAGTCTCATCTGACCACAACACTTTTACCCAGTTCTTTTCTGAATCATTCAGAGGTTCATTGGCAAACTTCTGATGGGTCTGTACATGTGCTTTCTTGAGCAGGGGGACCTTGTGGGCACTGCAGGATTTCAGTCCTTCACGGTGTTGTATGTTACCAATTGTTTTCTTGGTAAGTGTAGTCCCAGCTGCCTTGAGATCATTGACAAGATGCTCCCATGTAGTTCCGGGCTGATTCCTCACCATTGTCATGATCATTGCAACTCCATGAGGTGAGATCTTACATGGAGCCCCAGACAGAGGGAGATTGACAGTTCTTTTATGTTTCTTCGATTTGCAAATAATCGCACCAACTATTGTCACCTATACAGGTAACAAACTTAGATAAGGTTTTATTGTTAATCTATCAATGCATCGACTGCCTCGGACTGGCTCCTACTTATCTCGCTGAAATGATCCTGCCATACATACCTGAACGTAACCTTAGATCACAAGATGCAGGCCTTTTAACTGTACCTTCAATTTTTTTACTAACAGCCGGAGGCAGGGCTTTCTATCATAGAGCTCCACTACTGTGGAATGATTTGCCAATTAAAGCTGGAAATGCAGACTCAGTGCAAACCTTCAATTGACTACTAAAGACTCTTCAGCCTGGTCTATGATCATGTGTAATCTGGCCTGATACTGTCCACCCTTGCTGTCTTACCAGGTGGGCTCTCATCGCCACTGGGATGCCCTCCCTCCAATGCCATTCGGGGGCAGAGTCACTGGCTTGATGTTGTTTCTCTGTTGCACACTTGTGCAATTGGGCTGTACTCTGCTGCAAAAACTCTGAATGATCGCGGTTGGTGTCCCTTTTGTTGATGCTTGGCAATATGGTGGATTGAATTCCTGCCTGTTGGGCCCTGTCCAGGGCCTCCCCATTTTGTCACTGAACCCCCCCGTCTCAGCCCCTAGGTCTTACGCTGCTATATTATTGTGCTGGGGGAGTAGGGTAAAATGTTCCCTGTCTTCTGTCATTTTAAACTAAGGAGGACATGAGGTCTTGGCCCATACCTGCAGAGTACCAGACTTGACTCCTTGCTGTCCCTGTAAAAAGTCCTCCTGGTTTTGTTGCAGATCAAGACGATATCTGACGATTTAAGCTGCCACTCTACTGCCGCCCATCCCTCCCTGTCCTTGTCCATCTGGTCATGCCTCCGATCTGGACAAAGTTTAAATAGACTCTGGGCTCAGCCCACATGCATTTATTAACTACTACAATTTGGACTCTTAATTAGTTCACCTGGCACAGGCAGAATAGGACTGGTCACCCCCCTGAACCTGGTTCCTTTCTAGGTTTCTTCCTAAATTTCGGCCTTCTTAGGGAGTTCATCCTAGCCACTGAAGTTCAACACTACTGTTGTTTGCCCCTTGGGGTTTAAGGCCGGGTGTTTTGTAAAAGCACTTTTTGACAACTGCTGATATAAAAAGAGCTTTATAAAATAAATGTGATTGATTGATTGATTGATGTTTACACAGGACATGATTTCATGTTGTTTTTTGCAAGAAAACACACTGTAGTGTAATTTGTTGTAGTGTAAAAGGTTGATACAGGACATCCATTCATTTACAATATCAAGTTCTTTGCATGAACAATAGCCTAAGTAATATAAACTATTCCTAATATAATCCCATTGAAAACATTATTTATAAAGTAGGTTAGATAGTTTTACTTATTACCTTCATGTTAACACAAATAGAACAGGGCTGAGCAAGTTAGCAAAGTGTTACCTGGAACTGACAATCACTTGACTGCAGCTAGTATACAGCTAACTGGAGCCAGCTAAGAACCAACCGAGCCAGCCAACCACAAGGAACTATCTTACCGCCAACACTTACAGTGCAGCGATTGCAAAATTCCTAAACAATTCAGTTACAATATTCAATTATATTCATCCTCAGGATATTGTCATGAGTATTGTTTTTGAAAAAACTATTCAGTACAATACAGTAACAAATTCTTTTTTTTTAAGGAATGCACCCCCGTCATGGCATTTTTCATTGACATGGGTCTATGTCATAGGTTTACCATTACCACGCTTTTTCAACAGCCTGTTGAAGTATATGTAATCAAAACTGTATCAAAATGTCCAGTAGTTTGCCGATCTAGAAAACAGGATAAATGATGAGAAAGACATGGCTTTTCTTTGAATAGTTACGAGAATGTGCAGGTGTTTGGAACATTTAGAGTCCCAACGCAACACGACACCTCAAACTGCCCACTATAGGCCAGCCATAGTAAGGGTCCTTCAATATAAATGTGTTTTTCAAAATTCTATATCAACCCAAAATGCGACCATACATTTTGAATGTGTCACACACACCTATTTGAAGTTGCAAGTACCCTGCCTAGCTTATGAATAATGGTTCAAAATAATGGTTATCTCTTCATCCGCTTATCCGGTATCAGGTTGTGGGGGAAGCAGCTCCAGCAGGAGATCCCAAACTCCCCTTTCCCAAGCAATGTTTACCTGTTCTGACAGGGGGATCCCGAAGTTTTCCCAGGCCAGTGTCGAAACATAATCTTTCCACCTAGTCCTGGGCCTGCCCCGAGGACTCCTCCCAGCTGGACGTGCCTGGAAAACCTCCCTAGGGAGACCTCGTGGGGGCATTCTTACCAGATGCCTGAACCACATAAACTGGCTCCTTTCGATGTAAAGGAGCAGCGCCTCTTCTCTGAGTTCCTCACAGATGACTGTGCTTCTCACCCTATCTCTAAGGGAGATGACACATCCTTCTGAGAAAACAAATTTCAGCCTCTTGTACCTAATTCTTTCGGTCATGACCCAACCTTCATGACCATAGGTGAGGGTAGGAACGAAAATGTACTGATGTATCGAGAGCTTTGCCTTCCGGCTCAGCTCTCTTTTTGTCACAACAGGGCCGTATTACATTTGCTCCATTTTCACCTCACTCGTGAAGTGAGGTACTTGAAGTCCTTTACTTGGGGTAATGCCTCATTCCCTACCTGGAGGAGGTACTCCATCAGTTCCCTGCTGAGAACCTTGGACTCAGATTTAGAGGTGCTAATGCTCATCTCAACTGCTTTTCACTCGGCTGCGAACCGATCCAGTAAGCGCTGAAGGTCACAGACCAATGATGCCATCAGGACCACATCATCTGCAAAAAGAAGTGATGAGATCCCCAGCCCACCGAACAGCAACCCCTCCCTAATAGAGACTACGCCTCGATATCCTGTCCATGAACGTTACCAACAGAATTGGTGACAAAGTGCAGCCCTGGCAGATGCCAACCCCCACCTGGAACGAGTCTGACTTACTACCGAGAACCCGAACACAGCTCTCACTATGAACGTACAGGGATTGGATAGGGACCTCCTCACCCTATACTCCCGCAGCACCTCCCACAGTATCTCCCGAGGGACCTTGTCATACGCCTTCTCCAGATCCACAAAGCACATGTAAACTGGATGGGCATATTCCCAGGCCCCCTCCAGGATCCTTGCAAGTGAAAAAACTGGTTGGTTGTTCTATGACCAGGATGGTATTTGCATTGTTCCTCTTCAATCTGAGGTTTGAGTATCTGCCACACCCTCCTTTCCAACACCTTTGAGTAGACTTTCGGGAGGCTGAGAATTGTGATACCCCTGTAATTGGCACACGCCCTCTGGTCCCCCTTTTTTAACAGGGGAACCATCACCCTGGTCCACCACTCCTTAGGCACTGTCCCAGACTCCCACACAATGTCATCCAAGACATCCCCTCCACATCATAAACTTTTAACATTTCTGGATGGATCTTGTCAATCCCTGGAGCTTTGCCACTGTGGAGTTGTTTGACTACCTCAGTGACTTCTGCCAAGGAGATTGACAATGCTTCCCCCATCAGCCTCCAGCTCTGCCTTTACTATAGAGGGCGTGTCAGTAAGATTAAGGTGTTCCTCAAAGTGTTGCTTCCATCGCCCAATTACCTCCTCAGTTGAGGTCAACAGAGTCCCATCCTTAGTGTACACAGCTTGGCGGACGGTTTTCCAAAAACACCTTGGTGCAGACCAAAAGTCCTTCTCCATAGCTTTCCCGAACTCCTCCTCGCTGTTTTGCCTCTTTCACGGCAGAGGTCACAGCCCTTCAGGTCCGCCAGTTCTCTGAAAATCTTTTGGATGGGGGCCTCTTCCAGATGTTCCCAGTTCACCCGCACTACCCGTTTTGGGCATTCCCGGTCCAGTCTTACCCCACCCCTTGACCCAACTCACCAACAGATGATGATCGGTTGACAGCTCCGCCCCTCTCTTTACCTGAGTGTCCAAAACATGCGGCATCAGATCTGACACGATCACAAAATCGATCATTGACCTTCTGCCTAGGGTGTTCTGGTACCACGTACACTTATTACCATCCTTATGTTCAAACATGGTGTTTTTTATAGATAATGACTAACACAGAACTCTAACAACAAAGAACTCTCTGGGAATCATCACTTACTGGGTGGAGGGGTTTGTGTGTTCATATGAACCTGAGGGCCTGGGCCTTAGTGGTCCTGGTAGGGTTTCCCATGGCAAAGTGGTCTCAGGGGAGGAGCCAGACTAAGAATGGTTTAAAAACACCCTATGCACAAACAACACATTCTTGTATTTTTCAAATTCATCAACCATTTAAAACAGAAATTCTGTAATTAATTATTTTTTAGAAATCCTACATGTGATTTTCTGGATTTGTAGTGCCTATGATGAACATTTCAAGCCTCTCTCATCTTTTTAAGTGGGAGAACTTGCACAATTGGTGGCTGACTAAATACATTTTTGCCCCACTGTAAATGAGGCTAAAATCTATTATGCATCCACTACAGTATAGCACATGATTTCAACAAGATACTCTATAAATAACCTACAGATTTATAATGAGCGTTGCTGTTTCAAGAGCATCCTTTTTGCTTGTGTGATACTGCTTGGAAGGTAAACTTCAAACAATTTTAAGAAGTTTCATAAATCTGAATTCCTATAATACGTCTTGAGGTCTGAATGCCGTTTTTTTGCTGCACAATACCTATGTTGTTTAGACTACACGTAACACGTAGAGAAACGTAATAGAGACGCATTGTAGAGATGCTTAAGATTTTAAATGATCAATTCACTCGTAAAACTGACGACATGTGTTCTAGTCGTCTATAGGCCACTTACATGTCGTGTTCGTGTTGTGTGGGTGTTGCGGACGTGTCGTCTGTAAGATAAATGTGTCTCCATTGATGGACTGTGTAAATTTAAGATATCATTTTAAGGTGCTGTTCAGACGGTAAGTGAATTGGTGAGTCATATCAGTAGCTTCACTAGGCCCTATTAAATGCACGAATCTCCCCTCATAGTGGAGTTTGAGGCAAATACAATCGTGAGTCTGGCCGTCCTACATGCACTGGCACTGAAATGAACGAATTTCAATGCAAGGATTACTCGGACAGACCTGCAAAGACGTGCCGTTCTCGTAGCCTATTCACTTGGTGAAAATGACATTGTCTTTGTCTGAAAACTCCTCAGTTTTTCGATACCTTAATGTCGATACCTTAATGTCAGCTATGCTCAAATGATGCATGTGCCTAAATGAGGAATAGTGATTGGCAACATGGGGACATGCCAAGGATCTGAAATTTGATTATTAGCTGCTGGCTATAATACCACATGGACTGACTCAAGAGTAGCTTACTGTACACAGGGCAGCGTTTACCCATAGTAGCGAGGAAGCATGCGTGAGCAGTAGTGCATTTTGTCTTACAGTGGATACTAAAATCTATACACCCCTGTTAAAATGCCAGGTGTTTGTGAAGTAAAATAACTAGACAAAGATAAATCATGTGAGAACTTTTTCCACTTTTAATGTGACCAATAATGTGAAAAATTCTATAGAAAAAATGTAAACTCACAGTAACCTGATTGCATAACTGTGCACACCCTTAAAGTAATACTTGGTTGAAGCACCTTTTGGTTAGAGCCTGTTTGCACTGTTCTGTGTAGTACACACGAGATACAAGATCTTCAGTTTCTTGGCAATTTCTCACAGCCTTCATTTCTCAGAAGAAGAATAGACAGACATGTTTCAGAAGAAAGTTCAAACAGAACTATGCCCTAGTGTACACCCTGATAACTCGCAGGAGAGTCTGTAGGGCAAGGCAAATGTTTGGAACCATGAGACACTGGTATTTCAACAACAAAATAGGGTGTCATGACAACAACACTGAACTGAACAACAACTGAACAACAACTGAAATGCAATTGCATCAAGAGCTCAGCAGTTGAAAATCATTTGGACTTATTAAGTGCAGCAGGAAACAGCTCTAAGACTATCACCTTAAGGTTTTGAGCTGCACCCAAGGTAGTGCCGTGGCTAGGTTGGGAGTTAACACTTGCCACAGCTGAACCAAAGTGCCTTTGCCACTGATCATTTATTGGGGCTTTCGTGTACTAATCTCTTTACACTGACAATGGGGCAGCAATTACTTCCACACCTGACATGAAGTTGAGTATTTAATTTCTCAGTCATGCCATACATTTGTATAATGCAAACTATCAATATTTGGGCAACTTACGTCTCTAGTTTACCGTCAGTCACAATGAAATATATTGACACTGAGAACAGAATTTTGAACAGCAGGTGTAGACTACACCTTAATGGTACAGAATCGCCATGGTTGCAGAAGCATGTTTTGATCAGAGAGGGAGGATAATGGTATATCTTTTTTTTTTGCTTTACTTGGGGGGGGGGGGGCCAAGACCTCATGTCCTAAAGTTTAAATGGAGCAGGAGACAAGGACAATTTAGAGAGTGCATTCCATAGGTCTGAAAGGATTTACATTGGAGAAGGAGAACCGACCCTACTCCCCCTGCACAATAAGTGTAAAACCGTGGGACTGAGACAGGGGGATCACTGTTGTTGGATCACAATTGCTATCTGTTCCAGTGAAATATTCTGCAAAACATAATGAGGCCTGTAGATGCCTTAATGTTGCCCTGGGGTTCTTCAAATCTTCTAGGTGCATCTTTCAATCAGCTATTGGCCTAAATTTGAGTGTCCTTTGTATATTGCCAGTAGTCTTCAATGTGGTCCATTTGTAAATGGTCCGTTGGACAGTGGAATGATGAATTTTGAATTGCTTGGAAATGGCAATGTAATCCCTCCCCAACTGATTTGCGGCAATAATCTTTTCTTTTAGGGGTCTTTGATAAATCTTTTGATGTTGGAATAATGCATTATCAAATACCCATATGGTTAAGACCAAAGCAGACCAAGTTTGTAATCTTTTTGAAATGCGGGACCCTCCCAAGTTACTGTAACAATTTCTCATCATATGTACTTTTCATTTAATTTCCATAAATCGTTTAATTTTTTGGGGGCATATCTGTAAAATGCACTATCAAACATAAACATAGGTGCTATTGGTAAATCAACATTTTACTCAAAAGGTGTCCTGAGAAAAGTACAAATGAGATTTACCAACTTACAGAGTTGCCAAAACATTCTTGTGGTTCCATAATGTACATTTGTCATTATGGAAATGACTAAACTGTACATTTGTTATAGTTTTAACCAAATGTATTTGGTTCAAACTTGCACATTAATTTCTCGCTACAGTGCTAGGCCTACGGTAGGATATGATGAATCTAAATTTTTTTCTCTCAAGAAAAGCAATGCATCCTACATTACACCAAATATGGATGCGGCCTTCTGTTCCATTGACTATATCATATATTACTCTAGCGTTGTGTTGTTTTGGGTTTCCTATTTGCACCTAGTGCTGACTGGCATGTTTGCCATTGTTAGTCCACAGGATATTGAGGTGAAAGTTGAATAGTTCCTTATTAGGCTTGCTAGACAGCGGCAATCAGGGCATTGCTGTGTTTAGATCTTGGATTATATGCTTTAGCGATTGACCATGCAGAAATCTATAAGCCACAGTTGGTTAATAGAAGCTAAAACCTCCACAACCTAAAATAAACCTTGATTGATTAATCAATCTGATATTCTACAGCACACATACAGAGGGACTGGGTTATGTCTTGCAAGACTACAGTAATTTGAAGGACTATTCATTTGTTATTAGCATGTATAGGAGAGAACCTGATTTAATAATATGATAATACAATATTTTCAGTACTATAGTAAAGCTCCCACAAGAAGGGACTGACAAGGATGTGTTCAAGCAGGGCTTGGCTCTTCATAGACCTACTAGCAAACACAACAGAGCATAATTGCTACATTATACAGGCACACACACACACACACACACACACACACACACACACACACACACACACACACACACACACACAC
>JACXGJ010016222.1:0-12551 GCA_016801105.1 Esox niger
CACACAGACACATGGACACACAAACGCCTACCTCCTATACCTCACGTACCGCCACATACCTCAACAGTCCATTAACACACAGACACATGGACACACAAACACCTACCTCCTATACCTCACGTACCGCCACATACCTCAACAGTCCATCAGCACACAGACAAACACAGACACACAAACGCCTACCTCCTATACCTCACGTACCGCCACATACCTCAACAGTCCATTAACACACAGACACATGGACACACAAACACCTACCTCCTATACCTCACGTACCGCCACATATCTCAACAGTCCTCAAGAACAAAGTACAAGTGTTTGTTATGCTGAAATATTCATGTATTCACCTCATCCATATTCACTGCCCCAGCCGGCGTAGCTAGTCTATTTTGGCACTTGTCTCCGCGGAACAGCTCAGAGGGTCAAAGGTCAATGGTTCTGCTCATCTACAGTATTCAGAACTTCAATACGCATTCTACTAAGACGGAAAACCTTAAAACTGATGCAAAGACGCGCTCACGCTGAGCGCCAACCAGAGAAGCAGAGGTCCAAGTTTCAATGGGTGTGTAATATAGTATTGTGCAGCATACAGTTATGTGTTGGGGTTGTGTTTCTGCTGCCCTAATTACCCTGGTAAGGTTGTTACAGAAATAGGGCTCTTCAAGTGTTTGTGACATGTGACCAATATACCACAGATAAAGGTTTTGGTCATGTTATGTTGGCCATACACCCAGAAAGCGTGTTTCCCAGGTTAACTGGGAACTGTGAACCCACGTTACAGTAGAATCGGCACTGACCAGAAAGGTACAGGGCTTTGTCCACCATGAACTCGTCGCTGAAGCGGATATGACAGAAGTTCTTCTTGCTTTTCCTGATGGCGATGACCTCGCCACATTGATCGAATACCTCCCTGATGATCTCTTCGCTGGCGTTCTCCGGCAGACCCCCCACAAACACCGTCTTACACCCTGGGGGGCGCTCCCGCGTTGAAGGAGGGGGCAGGTCTGGAACAACGCAAAATGAGTGTTCAAGTCGGCGACACATAGCTACAGTCGTTATGTAGAATGGTTCATACTGGTTCAGATTGAAAGGGTAGGATAGCATGCAGGTATGTGTGTGTGTGTGTGTGTGTGTGTGCGTGCGTGCGTGCGTGCGTGCGCGCGTGCTTGTGTGTGTGTGTGTGTGTGTGTGTGTGTGTGTGTGCGTGTGTGTGTGTGTGTGCGTGTGTCTCACTGGGGTTCTGGGGGAACAAGGTACAGCTCTTGCAGTGGATGATCTCCTTGATGACAGGCAGGTCAGGGGGGCCAGGAGGAGGAGGAGGGACCAAGCTGATACCAGGCATCATGGGGTTGATGGGAGCAAGGAGACCGAGGCCTGGGTCAAAGCCTTGGATACAAATAGAGTCTGGGAGACAGTGAGAGAGAGAGAGAGAGACATATCAATTAAAGGACTTTTTTTATTCAACTTAGGCAGTTCCTTAACGTGAAAGTAGAGAAACTGTGATCAATGAATCGATTCTCTTTAAACAGCCATAATGAACTGGATTGTACGTGAGGGGGTCAGAAATATTCCAGTGATGTCCCTGTGATACAGTATTTGCTGTTCTAAAGAGCCTGCAGAGTAAAGAATCACTGCCTCCACTGACTGTCTGGCGAAGCCTCGAAGGGAATCTAGACCTACGAAAGAAGCCAAGTGTTTTTTATTACAAAGAGGAAGTTCAAGAAGCTGCAAGTCCTTAGGCTGGAGAGAAAAAAGAGGGAACCGATAAATGAAGATGAATTCCCATAAATCTCCCGAGTCGCAATCATGTGTAATCTGAGATTGGGTGGATCTGTGGAAAACTTGGTTTGGCTGTGATAATGGTAACAGGTAAATTACATGTCTTCTCTTGCCACATTCATCATCTACTAATGCCATTTTCCTTTTCCACATTTATTCTGCACTCTGGTTTGCTCCTGGTGAGAAATATGTCAAGGCAGCCATATGGAAGAGTTCACACTTTTTCATAATTGTATTTCTTTTCCTCCCCTCCTGCCCTCGTCTGTTCCCTCCCCTCAGCGGGTTTGTGGGGTTTGTTTGGCTTTGGATCTTCCATCAGGAAACATCTGCTCCTAATTACCACAAAGGTAAGATGCCATCCATCAAAACACTCTGTAATGGCCAACATCTTTCTCCTCTTGTCTCTCACTCTGTTTTCTTTCTCTTCACTCTCACTGTCAGTCTGTGCTGCCTCCCTGCACCTGTATTTCCTTTCACTTGCTCATTCCAGATCTCTCCATTTCTCTTGCTCTTGGACCTTAGGTTTTTACTCCAGGATGAGAGCAGACATAATCTGTCTTTTCCTTGACTAAAAAAGGGAGACCAAACAAAGCTGTCCAGCAGTCCCTGCTCTCTCCAAAATCATCAGAAGGAGAAAGGCTATACAGAACTGATTCAATAGAACCTTATTTATCTCTTTCCTCTCCTGAAGTAATCCCATATATAGGGCAGGGAATATATAGTTGGAAAGATAAAAATCAAACAAATCAACCAATAAAATCTGCATTGGCTTTATAGTGACACACAGATCCTTGCACTATATGGTGTCATTATTGTCCTATATACACAAAGCTTTATATTACTTTATTTTTTCCATACAACCCTTAGCTTCTCTGAGTTAAATCCATGTATTCAGTAATTCAGGGCTTACTCAAACTCAGCCTCCAAATCTCTCTGTGTGCTCATTTAATGAACCTCACAATACAGCTCTCACAATGAAAATACAGAGCACAGGGAAGCAGCTAGCTATTTATAGGGTCTAATCACTGCCAAGCTATCCTAATCCTTTGGAAATAAATGCCATGAAACAAGTTGAAATTAAGTCCAACTAAAAGGCTACAGCACCTGTACATTTGTTACAGCTTAGCATCGTTAATATCCATATATCCAGAACAGAAAATAATATTCTAACAGTGAGATGAGGGGGTTCATTTTCACCTCAGGCAAGACAATACTGTACATCAGACTTTTATAGTATATATGGAAACTCCAACATTTCCATGTACTGTAATTGCCCATAGAAGGGTTCATTTGTTAAATACAGGAATAACATTAGGGAGGACTGAGGACAAAATGTTAATAGTTATTAAAACCAGATGTTGGTGATATTTTTAAAGCAGTGCGTTTTTCCAGACACAATTATAATGGTCTTATTGGTCTGAAGAACTGGAAGTTCTCACTGTGAGTGTGTTTTTATGTGTCTTTCCAGTCGTGTCCACTTAAATCATATTAATGTTATTGGTCTGGAATGTTCTCAGAGGTCTTTCCCTTCTGAGGTATCCCGACCGGGTGAGATTTTGTGTATGTATACATATAACTGACAATTCGGCTTGGTGTGTGTGTGTGCTTGTATGGGTGTGTGCAAGTCAAAAGTTTCATCCAGTGAATATCTATTGAGCAAAGTCTCCTGGTTAGAAGCTTAGCTAATCATCCTGAAACTCAGTCCTGACTGATTTCTCATACTGCTCAAAATTCAGGATCTACAATTCAAATGACAGACTCCCATCCTTATTTCAACTCCATAAATATGCATACTCTAAACTCTGCTCATGAATTTTAATCAGCTGGATCTCTATCTATCCTCATTGACAACCCAGTCATAATGGTAATTAAAATAACATGCACACACATACACAAACCCACACACACACACACACACACACACACACACACATACACACACATACTAATATCGTTAGCAGAGAGAGCAGAGGACTCTGGGTAATCTTCCTACCATCCTATTACCGTGCTGTTTTCTAGGCGCTGACAACAGGTAGGACACTTCCATCGGTTCATTGGCTTAAAAGGAAATGTCCACTGGCCTGGGAATATGTAGGGATTATTAGTTCAGGTTGTCATAAAAATGATGGAATTGTAATGTGAAAGTTTTTCAGATACGAGGATAATGTTCCGCGGATAACGACTTGAAACCTAAACTGTCAAGGTGTACTCTTAAAGGCAACTACAGCCCTGGACCATATGTTTTTGTATGAAACTAACAACATTCAAATGTCATCTTGTGAATGGCTAAGATCAGCACCCTCCCACAAATAGTGCAGACGGGTAGGTAAATACTATAAACGGATAGGTAAATACTACAGTCATTAAGGTAAATACTACAGTCATGAAGGTAAATACTACAGACAGGTAGGTAAATATTATAAACGGGTAGGTAAATACTACAGTCATGTAGGTAAATACTTCACAGTGGTGTGTATTTTTAGCAAATAGTTTGTGGTTAATTGGCTTCTGTATCATGATTTAAAACATTGTGGTTGGTAAAATGCTCTTCTGGATGAGCAGAGACTTGAGATCTTTTTCAAAAACAGAGCTTCTGACATGGTGCCGTTTATTTTGTTCGCCTGGGGGAGAAGCAGAAGTGTTTCATTTACACGGACTTCAAGGTCCTATCTCCAGTTTTCCCTGTATGAAAGCTGAATGTTGTATTATAAGTAAACAAAGGGGACTGTATGACCCTGGACTCAGCACACCAACCTCAAACTATCCTCCAGTGGCTCCTGGGGAACCACTAGATCACAGTGTAATAAAAACAGTGATGGCCTTGGAAGAGTCAGTTTGACAGAGCATGGCTGCAGACTGGTTCCCCACCGCTGTGGTACTATGTACTGTGTACTGTGCACTGTGTACTATGGTATTGTCTACTGTGTACTGTGCACTGTGTACTATGGTATTGTGTACTGTGGTTCTGTGTACTGTGGTACTATGTACTGTGTACTGTGGTATTGTGGTACTGTGGTACTGTGTACTGTGTTCTGTGGTATTGTGTACTGTGGTACTCTGGTACTGTGCAACTGTGTACTGTGGTGCTGTGGTACTGTGGTACTATGTACTGTGTACTGTGGGTATCTAATCTAGTTCCACATTACCACAGACTTGCGAAGCTGTAGGATGTCACCACAGAAATAGTAGGGCTATTGAAACATTTATTTTTAATCTCAATTAAAGGTTAAATATTAATAGAAGTGCTCAGTGTTCTCCTCAAATGTTTCCAAACATAGTCCATGGGGGTTACTTTATTTATTCTGGACTCAACAACATTGTTGCCAGTTGAGACATTTGACCTGCAAAAAACAAACATACAAAACGAATACAGAATCACACCCGGGCCCAATACCAGGTGACCACTTGATGTTGCAGAAGGCCTACGTGGGAACCCCAGAGAGGGTGTGTGAGGAGGTCTGCCAAAGCCTCACCTGAGACCAGCTGCTGCCCACCGAGGCCCATGGGTACGATGCCCAGGTTGTTCATGGCGGTGGCCCAAGCTCCGTGGTCATTCACCACGTGGTCATGGACAGCGAGGTGCTGCTCGGCGCCCAGACTCCCCATGCTCCCGACACCGTCTGCTGCTGCAGGACAAACAGGAAGTTAGGAGCAGGTGGGACTAACAGGACAGTGCCTTATGGTGACAGTGTAAGAGTCACTGTTACAGGACGTACTGCTGGTCATAGCAGGTCCTGTGTGCTCCTCTCTCTGTCTCTACCTCCTCTCATTAGAACAACAGCTCCCCGAGGCTGAACACCGGACCAAGCCAGGACTGGTCACAATGGATGGATCCCAGTTACAGACAGGATCCCTTCTTTCTGCTGGTTAACCCTGAGGAAGGAAAATGAAGCAGTTCAGAAACACAGCTTGAACCAGTGTTTTTCAATCCACTGGTACCCATTAGATATGATAACAATGCAATAAGACTATTATAACAATAACACTATTCAGGTTTTGTTGGTTCTAATTGTGCTGGTGTGATGCCCTTATCCACCCATAAAGTCTGTACAGACACAGCAGCACGTGGAAGTGTTCAAGAGAGCTCCACCTCTCTCTCTCTCTCTCTCTCTATATCCCTCCACCTCTCCATCACACAACTCCAGTCGGGACCAGGCTGACCAGCACCTCAGTTGCCGTGACAACACCCGTCGTCCTGCTTTGTGTCAACCGTAGTGGATGTGCAAGTGATCTGATATTTAACTCCTTATACTCCCGCGGAATTAAATCATCCACGGACGCTCTAGCATTCCTATCTGGCCCAACCAAAAACAGTGTCAAGCAGAAAATCAATGGTTCTCTGTGAAATGTGTCAGGTTTCTGACTGTGATTTATCCCTGATTAATAAATTGAGAGCATGTTAGAATGTGACTTTCTGTATTTCAGAGAGCACATACCTGTACAGGATGCTTTTCAAGTCAGTTATTTAATGAATGCTGACTACCGCTCTGTTCGTAATGTGAAAAAGTTACATTTCATATTCCATATTCTCTCTTACAAATGTGATTTCTCTGTACAAATTCCTGAGGGTCTGTGGTTAACTGCAGTGTGATCAGTATTCCTGTCACGCCTACTCCATCGTCTCAGACCACCCCGCGGCAATCATCATTATTCAGCGCTGACACCAGGAAATCAACTCAGCCACGCAACACCATCCAACCGTAATTAAGACACAATCATATCAATACTTTTTCATTAACAGCAGTTCCCTTCTCCCCGCGAATCGCACTGAATTTGTTCAGTTGTGTGAGTTTTCCGGATGTTTCCTCCCTGCTAGGCTGACAGTCATTTTAATTTTTTAAGTAAGCTGTAGTGTGCCAACACTTTACTTAGGCTGAAAGGGCCTGACACCTTTCTCTATCCAATCATATCACAACAAATATTAAGCTGCACACGGACTCTTAACGGCACATAGACACACATTACCATCAGGCCTCTAAAGGACTTGGCTATTAAAGAATCCCATCTGTCTCCTGATACACACAATGTTCTAACACTCAGTTCAAGTCAGCAGCTCAACTGATTTTCTGTCCATAGAAAATCCTGATTCCAATGAGCCAAAGCAGACGTCTACTGCACTACCACACAGGGGCAAACCTCCACAGCCTGTTTCTCGGCTCTTCCTCTCTCTTTATCTCTCTCTCTCTCTCCCCAGGTGGTAACCAGCATGGGTGTGAGGTAATGTAGCACCACAACATGACGATGTATGCTCTCCTTCTCTACTCCCTCCTCTCTGTCTTCACTGCAGTCTGATTGAACAGCTTACCCACAAGACAAGTGACGAGGCTGCTCCTCCTCACCCTTCTCCATCACTCTCCTCTGGGTCTGTCAAACATCCCCTCTTCTCCCTCTAGTCTTTCCTCCCCCTTGCTACGTGGCACACCTTGTTCTCCCTCATCCCCTCTCCTATCCCTTAGCCCTATATCTATCTCCCCTTTGACCTCTCTTCATCACATTACCACCAGGGGCTGACATAGAATGGAGGGAAAGCTCCAGGTTCCTTGGTGTCCTCTCTTTACCAATGAGCTAACATGGTCCACACATCCCCCGTCAGGCTGAAAAGCTTTATCACGGGCCCTCAGATCCTCTGAAAGTTCTCTAGTTGCACCGCTAACAGCCAAACTTGGATCTGTATCTGACAGGACCTCGCATAGCTTCTACCCACAAGACATCAGACTGGTAAAGACTGTCTAGTCATTATAGAAAAGCTACCCAATAACCGGCATTTGTCTCACATTTGCCACACTATTCTTTTAGCATTTGCTGTATGAAATCCACTAGACTCTACACACACACACACACTTATTCAAACATGAACAAGTATTCTGATATAAGAAACATTTCCGGTAATAGATGTGCTGTTGATCCAAATGCATGCACTGTGTGGTAAGTGCCGATATGTGTTCAATGTCATCACAACCCCTTACTTTCAAACTTGGAATTTCATGGTTAACTGAGGTATAATAGTGATTTTACTTATAAACTATCCACATATAAACAACATGCTACACAAACAGCACAAAATGAGCTTTAAAATATATTTAGATATCTGCAAAAATTTCCCAGACTGCATCTTTCAGTAAGAATTTTACTTTGGACAAATTAATTTTATTTGATCCGTATTTTCTCTCCTACCAGCTTCTACATCTCTACTCGGTACAACCTCTCGCTTCCTCTCTTCCTCATATCAAAACTCTGTCTCTGACTCCAATCCCAACTCTTCCTCCTTTTCTTCTTCTCCCTCCTGCTTTTCCTAATCTCTCATGATCCTCCATACCCAACCCCGCTGAGTATTTCTGCTCACTTTCACACAGCATTAAATATTCACAGCAGAATGTGTTTCCTGTTCATTATTCAGGAGCTTACTTGACATCTCTGAATCTTTCACACGTACACTCAACATCACTCAGAGCTGGAAATGCAAGGCATACACACTTATCCTTGCACACACACACACATACGCACACACACACACACGTTTTACTATCCTTGTGGGGTATCCAGCAGTCTATGTTCACTATCTCTAAACCCTAACATAACCTTAATGTAAATTGCCTAGCTCTAAAGCCGAACTCTAACCCTCACCTAACCTTGATGTCAATAACCTAGCCATAATGCTTAAATCTAACCCTAAACCCTATCCTAGCCCTAAACCCTAACCTAACATCAATAATCGAGCCCTAATGCCTAACTCAACCCTAAACCCAACCTAAATAGGTCTAAAACCCTAACCCTTTGGCTGAGTGCCATATGCTCATGTAAATCTATGGTTTCAAATCTGCAAAATGTTTACTGTTTTAACCCTACCGCTAACACACATAACCATAACATCAAGAACCATAACTCATAACCAATGTCTTAACACCTAAAACTAACCCCAATTCCTATACTAACTGTTCAGCCCCAAAACATTTTTTTCCTTGTTTTTACAGGCTAAAATATTCAAATTTTAACATTCATTTTAACTTCAAAATGAATCACCAAAACTGCACACACCAATTGTTTCTATGGAAACTAACATAGTGTCCAGTTGAACAAATCAGATTTGGTTCCTTGACTTGCTGTTCTGAAAGTCAGTATTGGGTAATTCCATACAAATTTCAGGCTAGAATAAAATTCAATCATTTTTAAATGGGAAAGATAACAAACCAGACTGAAGGACTTTGAGTTGTTCATATTTGCCATCACATTGTCATATAGCAAACTATAAATTAACTTTTTAAATATTTTTTGAGGAAAGGTTTGGATACAACATTCATTGTTATTGCAATATACAGCAGGTAACATCTCTAGTGGATAATGTATCATATTTTTACAGAGTTGCATATCAATCACTGTTTATGTGCTTTTTCTAGAATGTATTCTTCAGACTTCAAATTCTTCAGCGTACTGAAACAATTGTAAGCTTTTAGTAAACGATTTATTCTAGTTAAAATTCTATTGAACAATATATGATAAAATATATTTCTAATACATGGCTGTTCATTTTTAACTGAGTGTTTATTAATCATCTGAGAATAGTTCAAGTAAATATGTTGTCTATATTTGCATATTGTATTACATTATTCAAGAAAGAAAATAATGCCCAAGTTTTCATATTTCTGTTTACATTCCTTGTTTTTTAATCAAATACTTACAAATTCACAGAGGTTTACTAATATGTTCAATCTCCGACAAGCCTCCAAAGGCGTACTATAAATTAATACAGACAATAAAAGTTTAATTTATATTTTGTTTGTGATTCTGTGAGACATTGGTGCTTTGCATGCAAATTCAATATTTTTAATACTCAACGCTTTTCCAAAGCTACTTTCAAATTGTTTTTAGGGCCCGAAGGCGTGTAATGTGAACAAAGCTTCAATGTGCTCCATGTGTCCAGTTCTTATCAGTACCAAATGTTATGCAGTATGTGCAAAGACTAAAATAATACTCATAAATAATCCTCACAGTAAGAAGCTTCTTACTTGTTTCAAAACGATCTGATCCCACAGATGTGAAGGTCCCAACGTGTCCTGCTGGATTGTCCTGAGACTCCATATGTCATGAAAAATACCAACATTGTAGACATATGCCAGGAAAAATAAAAAAATTACTGTCATATGTCAGGATTTTTTCTTTTCTTTTTCTTTGTCAGTTTGACTAAAATACAGAGGGAAAGACATGCCGTCCTTTACCTCATCTATACCATCACTTTTAAGGTCAGTTTTACCGCTGACTGCAACCAACTTAAACCAAATAAATCATTCCAATCTTTTCCATTGACACATTCCTTGGAGAAGATATGGAAAAAAGCCCACGCCCAGGAGTGTCCCACTGCATCTCAAACCCAACTGCAAAGCATCACAAGCCATGTGCTCGTACTCATATACTCATCTGCTATGTCACACCAATTTCAGCAGTTTAATATTTCATCGACCCCAGTGCATATCATGTTATAACTCCAACACTGTCTATGAGGGGTTCAAAAGGCCTCATAAATGTATTCATAAGACATCATAACAAACTCAGGATTCATTGGAAGTGCCAGAGGAAACACTCCTGTGCAAACACACACACACACACACACTCCTGTTAGATCCCTCTGTACACACACCGTACACTGCATTAACGCCCATGAACTCTCATAGGAGTCTACATGATACCCAGCGCACAGAGTAACTACTCAGAGCAGCTCATGTGCAACGCGCTGCTAGGAGGGCCAGGGTTTTATATGAAGTCATTTCTAGATAAAAAAACCTGTATCTAAAGGAGTCCTACCAAAAGTCTCATTCTCTTCCATGTCCTCTGTCGAAGACCGCCTGCGCTGTGCCCTTCAGCATGGACAGAGTCATAGAACGCACATCAGCCTCAAATCACGGCAAATTACCTCTAATAAAGAGTTTAGAAAGGCGCCATTAAACATGACAAGAGTGGAGGAGGGAGAAAAGGAGAGAGCGTGCAAAAAAAGGGAGAAAGAGAGAGAAAGGGAGAGAAAGAGAGATCAGACGGAGAGCACTGTGGAGGACGGTCACAGAAGCAAAGCCAAGATTCATTTAATCCCATTGAAAGCAGAATCAGTGGAGCTTTGTGAGGAAAGCTCCTATAAATGATTCCAGGCTTATCAAATTTAAACACTGTACAATTCAATATATACTGTATCGTAGGAAATACAATAAACAATAAACATTGTTAAAATTCAAAAATGCGATTAAATGGTGGAAAGGCTTGGCAGTGCGCAGTACATCTATAGCCTACGTGTATGCCTGCCATGATCCTGTGATGCGCTGGTATTGTCTGTATTCTGCGTTTTGTTGCATCAACACTATGATCACTTGATCAGGTTACAGTAGTGTGGCACGACTCATAATTAGTCCTGTCTATTATTAGCACTAAAACAGGGTAGCATCAGCCTCTCATACAAACAAGCCAAGCTACACAACAAACAAGCCACGCTACACAACAACAGCAATTAACACCTTCAACTGGGGTCAGCTCTGCGTACTGCAGAGAGACAGATTGATAGACTGACAGAGAGGGAGAGAGGGCAAGGGAGACGAGAACAAGGGAGAGAGACAAAGAGAGACAGAATACAAGAGAGGGAGAAAGCGATATGGAAAAACTATAATTATTCAAGCTCTAAATTTCTATTTTCGGTTTCTGTATTTGTCCTTATTCTTTTTATCTTTCTTTCCCTCTCCCTCCTCTTTCTCTCATTCGCTCCCTCTGTCTGTCTCCCAGTCTGCCTGCCTACAGAGCTGGATTGGAACGTGAGGTCTCTGAAGAACAAAGGAGTTTCCAAGCTCACGGCTTCCCGGGATAGACGGACATGGTATTCAGAAGCACTGTTAGCTGCAGGGCTAAACTACCATGCTGTGTGTGTGTGTGCGTGTGTGTGTGTGTGTATGTGTGTGTGTGTGTGTGTGTGTGTGTGCGTGTGTGTGTGTGCGTGTGCTCTGTTTATGCTAACATACACAGATATACATGCAAACACTCAACAGAGGGGAACTAACCAAGAAGGACAGAGAATTCATGAGAATATTAAAACACACACTCAGGCTACAACTGCACACACACACACACACATAAACATAAAAGCAGTGATGTGGAACCAACAGAACATATTAGAAAGCAGAACACACACAGGGATGGGTCATGACTGGTGGCATCCCAAATACGTCATATGTTCTGAAGTTATATGTGCGTGCAGGCACACTGCGTGTGCATGTGTGTGTGTGTGTGTGGGTGTGTGTGTGTGTGTGTGTGTAATCATCTGAACCCCTCCCATTTCTTAATGTGTGTTTTGTAAATACAGTCCAGTGGACACCCAGACATCATTAGATGGACTGTGGACACACTGCTTGTCTCAGTTACAATAACAGCCTCTTTACGGTGTGAATCAATCCAGCATGGCTTAAAATTCACTGCCATTAGCAGTGCTCCAGTTCGCATTTCACATCCATTTAATCCACTTAGGGCTGAGACTGGGAGCCGAGGGAGGGGGCGCAGGGGAGACGAGGTGAGAGGAGACGAGGGAAGAGGAGACGAGGGGAGACAAGACGAGGGAAGAGGAGACGAGGGGAAAAGGGAGGAGAGGAGATGAACGCAGAAGTGATGAGGAATGAAGGGAGGACATGAGGGGAAAGGAGATGAAGAGATGAAGAGAGGGGAGAGGAGATGAGGGGAGAGGAGATGAAGAAATTAGGAGAGAGGAGTGGTGATGAGGGGAGAGGAGATGAAGAGATGAGGAGAGGGGA
>JACXGJ010016223.1:0-12548 GCA_016801105.1 Esox niger
AATCATGACTAGTGAGGACATTCTGTATAGTATGATAAACCAGGGTAAATCATGACTAGTGAGGACATTCTGTATAGTATGATAAACCAGGGCTAATCATGACTAGTGAGGTCATTCTGTATAGTATAATAACCCAGGGTAAATCATGACTAGTGAGGACATTCTGTATAGTATAATAACCCAGGGTAAATCATGACTAGTGAGGACATTCTGTATAGTATAATAACCCAGGGTAAATCATGACTAGTCAGGACATTCTGTATAGTATAATAACCCAGGGTAAATCATGACTAGTGAGGTCATTCTGTATAGTATGATAACCCAGGGTAAATCATGACTAGTGAGGTCATTCTGTATAGTATAATAACCCAGGGTAAATCATGACTTGTTGGGACATTTTGCCTGTCTTCACTTTTATTAATTGGAAAATCTATAGTAATCAAACGCACTCCTAAGTCTGGCTATTTCTTTGCGATAAAGCCCTGGCTCTTTCAAACAAAGGAAGAACAGCTTTAGGCTATTTTGGATCCCACCATGCCTTGCAAGGTGTCCTTGAGTTTGATGTTCTGGTTCCCATAATATTTAAATGTCTGATAAATGACATTTTCTTGTTCATTTTGGTTGGTTTTCTAGTTGTACTGTATGTATATATATTTATTATTTAATTTATTTTAAATTTATTTTATTCGTGCATGTTCAATCAATCAATCAAATGTATTTTATAAAGCAGTTGTCACAAAGAGCTTTTTACATCAGCAGTTGTCACAAAGACCTTTCACAAAGTTTTAGGGGTGTTTCTATGTTCGTTTTGCTTGTCAGTGCCAGTAAATGAGCAACCCAGTGGTGGATATGAGGTCAGAGGTCTTCTCCATCAAGACACTGAAGAGGCTGATGCCCAGTTCCAGCCCCCCAGTCCCATCTACCCTGTCTCCCAGCCAACCAGGTCCATCTACCCTGTCTCCCAGCCAACCAGGTCCATCTACCCAGTCTCTCAGCCAACCAGGTCCATCTACCCTGTCTCCCAGCCAACCAGGTCCATCTACCCTGTCTCCCAGCCAACCTGGTCCATCTACCCTGTCTCCCAGCCAACCAGGTCCATCTACCCTGTCTTCCAGCCAACCAGGTCCATCTACCCTGTCTCCTAGCCAACCAGGTCCATCTACCCTGTCTCCCAGCCAACCAGGTCCATCTTCCCTGTCTCCCAGCCAACCAGGTCCATCTTCCCTGTGCTCCAGCCCACCCACAGAGTCATGCCTAGACCCCATCTCTGCAGGTGTCATGTGACCAGCGTTGGCCTGCACGCCTGAGTCTCTGCCACCCTAAACATCTTTATTTCAGATGCATTGAAAGGACAATTTCCATTGCAAGGAATGCGATGAAATATGGCTGTTTTTAATTGTTTCCAGGGTTTTGAATGTATTGAAGTCAAAATAATGTCTCACAAAACTATAATTGTTGGTGTCCCCTTGTCTAACCAATTCATGTCTTTGTAATACATTATGTGAATGGAGGATGTGTGCTTGCTATCATTGGTTATATTAAGTTTATCATGAAAGCCGTGGAATAGAATGATATAAATAAACTAATGTTGATCCACATAATAGCACGACGTACAGTTCATACCCATTGTCAATATGGGGTTGTTGTTGCTAGTGAAATCAGTACAGCAACATCTCTCAAAGTACCTCTTTGAACAAGGAGCAACATATTGGAAGTGTGTTGCAAAGTCATAAGCCAACCGTAGAGCATTAACGTATCCCCAAGCTCCACCTTTAACTCACTCCCGAAGCGGAGGACAGTGCTTCTGCTCTGCACCACTGAGACTGGAGGTACTGTGAAAGTGATAATGGGCAGACAAAATATGTTCTCGGTGTGCATCCACTCAGTCCTGAGAGAGCAATGACCTCTACTGACGGCAACTCAACATCAATGTTTAGTTCTCCATCGCACATATTGCCCAGTACTGTAGTGTTGGTCCAACTACTAAAGTATCTATAATGCCCAGAAAAAGATTATTATATTAGCTGCACATTTTACAGGAGCACAATCATGTTTCCGGTTCAGGCCTGCTGATGTTATACAGCTTGATTTTACACATCCTGAAGAAAGGTCCCTCGGCCTCATACATGATTTATGTAGATGTATTAATTCAGCTTCAGATCAAAGACGTGTTCATACATTACGACTGAGTCAGCAGTTAGAAGACTCTACTATTCACCAATCACTTGGAAATAACGCGTAGCCTTCAACCCGCCGACGAACGTTAATTTGCTCAAGGTAAAGTCAAGCCTGAAATTGGAGTTTCTGATCCAGGAATATCATTTTACTTCCTAATTTACTCAATCAGTTCCCCATCTTTGGAGCAAAGTAAATAAAGCTGACCTGGGGTCCTGTGAACAGATGAGCCCATGCAGCATGCCTGAACTTTCACCTTTTTGTCTGCATCAAACACTGCTTCATTACGGGCTCGGGCCTGGAATCTGGGGCGTCATTTGCATAAGTTAATTTTTCGTTACGATCCCTCTCACAGCCGTGCAAGGCCAGGGAATAGAACTAATTATGATTCTGTTTCCATCCATTCATCTGTGCAGTAGGAAGCCTCTCGCCAGCACAGCACAGAGACTCAAAGCAGAGAGCGGTGCCAGCAGGGATAGGAGACAGTAACACTGCGGAGAGCCACAGCCTTGAGTTTGAGCAGTTACTTTAGAGGTAAACCTCAAGTAGAATTGTAATCTATTTTCTTGATTCCCTAGTGGATGGGAAGGGCTGAACAGCAAACTAAATCTAGACTGTCGTGTTTTCCCCTCAGGTACACAGAATCTCTTTTTCTTTGGCAGATGGCTGGTAGATAATATTTCTCCAAGATCTGACTCCAGACTAGCTGGCATTGAAATAAAACTACTTATTATTTTACTTCAATATTAACTGATTATGTCTTATTTGAGTACATGTGTTAATCCTTTCGACTGTCCTGAGGGTTAACTCCTCATCTCAGCCAGGTCAGAGTCACCAAACAAACTCCACCTTGATTTGTCCCAGACCCTCCTCTACCGCACCATTCGCCACCAACATGGTTGGTTCCTCCCGGTGGACCAATCAGGACTCATACTGCATGAATTCTGCACATCAATCACCACACACGTGCACAGTGGCACGGAATTGCCTACCTGTACCTGTATGTATGACTTATTCCCGTGTATTCCCTGTTTAATTGTCATGTGTACAGTACGTTGTGTGTAAAACATGGGTGTTGTGTTTGCTTGTGTCCTACCTAGACATGGGTCCCAGAGTTTTACGGGGCGCTAGAGGAGGGCTCCTGGCTCGCTGTCTCCCCCTGCTGTGTAGTCAGTGAACAGCAGATATAAGAGTCCATGCTCGAGGAGGACAGTGCTCTTAATGGTCCCCTCAACTGGCTTATGCAAGGCTGTTTGGATCCATTACCTAAGCATTATCATGAACTAAAACATTATCTGTGTAACGGAGACCATGCCGCCACGTGCCAAAACATGTAATGCCCTACGCTTGAATTCACTTTGAAAATGACAAATATGAGAAACAGGCGGTACATCTGAATACTCTTTATAATACCGTCTGTAGTACTACAGAGCATGTCATACTTGGCTCTTGGTGGGCTAGGTTTTCTGTCATCAGCTCAGGTTCAGACGAGAGCAGAGATAGAGTCCAGGCTGTTCCAGAGGAACCGAGAGGTAGGGGAGTTCTCCGGGCCGCTTCCTCCTAAATCCCTGTTCGCCCGCGGTACCGCCAGTCACAACCACCAGCTGAGCCCGACTGGACCCTACAAGATCCTCAAGGACCACAAGGTAGCGGGGCATCTCGTAGAGGCGTGAACTCCAGGGCGGTGCGGATGGAGCACACATGTTCTCCTTCTGAACACCCAGGAGGGTGTCTGCGTTATTGTGAGGAACTGACACTCCAGCTGGGTTGTCCTAGAGTTCTAAAGGAGTGAGTGACGTCACAGAGGAGGGAGGTGGGAGGCACAGCCGAGCGTGAAACTCCTGACCCACAGGAATAGGCCGCGGGGCAGAGAGGAGTGCCAGCTGATCACCACAGCAACAAGGTCCCTGGTGTGTCGTCACTGGGGAGGAGTCATATCAGACAGACAGGCAGACAGATAGGCAGACAGGCAGATAGACAGACAGGTAGAAAAACAGGCAGAAAGACTGAAAGACTGCAGCCAGACAGACAGACACACAGACAGCCACAAAGACAGAGAAGGCAGATAGGCAGACATTCACACAGAAAGACAGGCAGAGAGACAGACAGGCATATCCTAACATTGCAATTATGTATGTAGCTACAGTTCATAACTGAAACACTACCTTATGTATTGGTGGCATGAACAGTGCACATACTCTATGGGCCAATTTTGTAAAAATCAGGCTTAATCTGTGTCTGCAAAACCAGCCCTGTGTGTACAATATATTTTTTGCACAGCATACATTTCTGCGTGTCCTTAAATTGCGGTCAGAGTACAGCGGCCTACTCCAGCTCCCCAGAGCTGCTCAACACCTTTATCCTGTAGACAGATGCCAGGTCCTCAACCTACCACAGCTCACAAACTAGGTCCTCAATGACTGTCCACCAGACCAGAGCCGATAGCCAGATACAGACACCGATGGAGGTCTGGCTGGGTGTCTTGTTACAAGCTATTCCTCCCCTCACATAGCTGTTTGACTATCCATGTGGATAAAATTACAGTACTCAGGTGTTTTTTCAGCAGTTTTGGGAAATTCTTAATTTAGAGTTAAATGGTTAGTTATGAACTCCCATTACCTGGTCATTTATAAACTTTCCTAAACAGATGAAGTATGGTACTTTCAATTTGTGCTTTTTACTCCTCAGGTTTGGAAACAAAAAATATTGTTTCCTTTTTTTTAAACCTAAAACTTACCCCAGTCACCTAACTTAAACTTTAAATCTTGAACCCATCCCGAGTTGTCACTTTTAAACTAAACC
Source organism: Esox niger (assembly GCA_016801105.1). Lineage (NCBI taxonomy): Eukaryota > Metazoa > Chordata > Actinopteri > Esociformes > Esocidae > Esox > Esox niger. Next base: position 4,978 of record JACXGJ010016223.1, read on the forward strand.
TAAGCTGTAACTTTTTTAATTTATTTTCTTGCCACTTAGCAGCCTACATTCCAGGCTGTTTATAATCATTCAGTTATTTCCCTGTCTGTGGGTGAATCCTGGCAGCATTGCCGGGGGGGCGGCTAACCAAGGCAAGACAGTGGCTTCAATTTATAACACATTTCATGCATGTTCTGTAATGGCCAGACGATAATGAGATGTGTGTTTCTGCTTCCGGGCTGATGACTTTACTGATAATGTTTCCGACAAAACACGAACTTTAATTAGTGGCTTGTGAATCGCTACAGATAATCGCGGCGTGTTTGCGTGTCACTGTATGTTGTCAGCATAACAGAGAAGTGGCACAGGGTTCTGTGGCTCCAGGAGGAGAGAGTACTGACCAATCAGGAGGCACCTGGAAATTCTGCTCTGTGGCTTTATGAAATACAGGAGAGTAATGAATATTTAATTCAATTTCAGTTAACCGCATGCAGTGTGACTAGCTGGATCCACCATCTTGGCCTGCCTGTTGAGAATATATGCAGTGGAACAGAATGGAAGCTTTCAGGATGAGGAGGGTAATGTACTTGATGGTAAATATTCAGAAAAGGGCATTAAATCAAGTGGACATTGGTAGGACCTTGGGTGGACTGGTACTGACCATAGATCAATAGCAGCAACCTGTTGTTAATGGGGATTGATAATGAATTGAATTGAATATCTAACACATATTGATGTCTATTGAAATGTAACATGCACATTTCAACAATCAGTTTAAGTTTAGGATGTGTCCACAATTTCAAAAGTTATTTTTTGACCGGATTCAAATCTTCAGGTATTTTCAACCTTATCTTATGTAGTAATTTAACTGAATCATATTGTAATACTTGTAAAAAGAACTGACATTTTTAACACTAAATCTGGTGATAGGCTTATTTTGGGGTACACTTGGTAAATTTTAAGCCCAGTCCAGACTTTTCACATATCATTTAATAAAAAATATGTACAGTTTCTCACAAAAGTGACCCTCACATTTTTGCAAATATTTGATTATATCTTTTTATGTGACAACACTGAAGAAATTACACTTTGCTACAATGTCGAGTAGCGAGTGTACAGCTTGTATAACAGTGTAAATTTGCTGTCCCCTCAAAATAACTCAACAGACAGCCATTCATATCTAAACTGCTGGCATCAAAAGTGTGTGCTCCGAAAAAATTTTTTAAATAAACAATGCCCTACCTCAGAACATCTGTAAACATCCACACTCGAGCTGTGTCAAAACAGCTGACCTCGCTGACTACGGTGCTGACCCCATTGGAGTTTACTAGCTAGCAAGAAGCACAATTTACGAACATTTATCAAAAGTTTTCGAGAATATGCAATCCCTTATTGTGTCAATGCAATGACATCTAGCTAATTGTCTAAAAGACAGGCCATCATTCAGGTACGTTATCGGTCTGGAAAATAACTGACATGGCCGTTCCCAACACTATCAAATTCGTGCCAATGCTCCATAGTAGTAATAATTTCAGTACCTCTCCATACTATTCCTGCAGAATGGGATTTAGGACAGAATTATCCAAATAGCTATTACATGCCTACTTACATAATTCAGAGTTGTCCGTTTGGTCCTTCCGGTCTCTTCCCGTTTCTTTTGGGATAGGGAACGTTTCCAAAACTGCCCGGTTGATGAGAGCTTGAATATCGTACCATCCGTTGCAAGCGTCATACCATCCGCCTCATCCACGGACTCGTAACGGCTCTCCGTAGCATTAGTTAGAAATAAACCTCACTCATGTTTTAAAGAGTTTTTTAAACAAAGCCGGTTGCTGGATAAATCCTCGTCGCAGACAGATTTGTGTCTGTTTAACAGTAGCTGATAGGACCTGTTGTCATTTTTGTTTGAGGAAGTAGTTTATACTAGCTAACGTGACCTGCAGTTTTGTAAACAACGCCGGTTATTGATAGAGCCTCCTCGCAGACAGATTCATTTGAGCGCAGATGCTTATACATTTTCCAGGAAGAATGAACAGCGATAATCATTTAAACAATGCTCATTTTGGCACATTGTTTTCGGAGAACATACCGAGACCTATATCAACACACCCAGGCCTAATACATCAAATATCTTCAAATTCTATATTGGTTGCCCTGTCCTTTTATTGTTGCCATGGCTTAGTTTACAAAACCTTGTCGCTCTGGCTTTCTTTAAAAAAATTGAAAAACATCAAAACTAATAATTCCAAAAGAATATGCCTCTGCAGTCCAGGATTTTTCTAGATAATCTGAAAATAGCCCCAAGTTAAGAAAATGTTTCCTTTAAGTTTAATTGCTAGCAGGACTTTAAATTGGCATGGCTATTTCATTTCATGGCACAACAACATTTGTTTTTCTTTCATACGTGAATGACATTGATGCAATAACTTTCCATATTGGTGACAATACCTGACTTTTTCGTCAAGTGAAAGGTGACAGAACTGCTGAAAACCCTCCTCTTTTACTGCACAAGAGGTTGTGATCTGCTGTATTTTACCCCAAAAAGCATGCACGGATGCTTACTTCAAAAATCCACTAGAAACCGTTGCAATATAACTGTAAGCAGTTTTATTTTAGGCTTAATATAACGTATCTACTAAAGGTTGTGAACAGCAAAGTTCGTGTCTATCCTTAACAAATCTTAATGCATAATTTGGTTTGACAGTGATGAGTCTCAAACACAGGTCCTCTGCTTGGAAGCCTGCTTCTCTAACCACTACACTATTTAACAAAGGTCACTCAGACAGTCACATTAGCTGCTCTTGGCTGGCTCCGCTTACGCGGTCCCGCAAAAATATGCAGTATAGACTACAAAAGTTTAAATGTATTTTTCATGGGGCTTAATACGCACATTTAACCTATGTTTCAGTTACTAAACTGTAGTGCTGTAAGGCTTAGCCAAACATCAGCCCTAAATGTCAACAGGCTCTGGTACACCTCTAACAGAAACAGGACTTACGAGATTTTTTAGTAGTTGTGTTATGATTTGCCCAATGGTGAAACAGTATAATTCATAAACACATTTTTTGCCTTTTCTGCCTCCAGATTTTGAGAAAAATAATTAGGTGATAGCAATGTGAGGAGAGATTGAGCCTTTGATAATACCACAACAGACCCACAAAACAAGAGGGGACAACCTATTGTTCTAGTACTGTCGTTTTCAAATGTTATATGATTATCTCCACTCTCCTGGACTGCTGCATTAAAGACTTGATACAAAACAACCCTGGTATGTTTGACATTGTCTCAATGCCTGTTCAGGATATTAAGATTGGTATCATCTACTGTTTTGCTTTCCTGTTCCAATGTTCAAACAATTCCACAAGCTATATAGGGAGTGTGTTGTGTTAGATATTCCCCACTAGAGGGAAGCAGGAAGACTTAAATTTCATGTTGATGTATACGGTAGTATGCCATGTTTGTGGTAACCCTGCGCTGTGGTGAACCATAAGCATAACGTATTGTGAGGTAAATCGCCTTTCATGCAAATTTGACTGTTGCTAGTGTTTGACTTTCAATAAGTAGTTCAAACAAAGGATATGTTAGACATTTCTTTACTTCTACCACTCATTTTAATTAAACACATTTATAACATTCACCAGCCTTCATTTTCTCTGCATTGAATTACAGGTCACACATTATGTTAGCTAGTGGTTAACTGATGTTTGCCTGCAAGCTACAGTAACATCAACCAGCTTTTGCCTACCTTCTGAAAGGCACTCAATGACATAACTAACGTGGGGATAATCTAGTCAGTTTGTTTCATGTTGGTAGGGTTCACACACAATAGCTGAATTTGCAAAGCTACTGTAGCAAGTATACCGATGGTGAAAACTAAAACAGTATTACAGCACTACTTTTGGTGTCCCCCTAAAAATTTCTCTTGAGAAATTTTTTTTTAATTGTCCCCAAACTTGATATCAGATTTTTCAATCATTTTTACCTTATTTTTAAATGAAAATAGTACCAAGACAACATATCAAATGTTGAAACTGAGAAATGTTATTGTAGCTTGGAAAATACATGCTCACTTTGAATTTGATGCCAGCAACACATTTAAAAAATGCTGGGACAGAGGCACCAAGAGACTGGATTTGTGTAATGCTAAATATCTGATCTCATCATCTACGGTACACAATATCATTAAAAGATTCAGAAAATCTGAAGTAATCTCTGTTCGCGAGGGACAAGGCAGAAAACCAATATTGGACGGCCGTGATTTTCGTATGTCAACTTGGCCTTGCGCTTAGGGCCATTTTTCTGCTGGAAATCCAAGAAAGTACCACCTGTGTGTGTCACCTTGTATGTCTGTTACAAGGCCATTCAAGGGTATGTACTCTTTTGATCAGGGCTATTTGGGTGAATTAAAAAGGAGCCAGACAACTATGTGATAATAAATGCCTTCATATGATCACTATCCTTAAATAAAATATATTTTGTTTTGCATGATAAGTCATATTTTCACAATCAATGCCATAGTTTTACAATTTCTGCCAAGTTATGCAAACTTGTGAGCGCAACTTAATATACTTTTGTATCCAGTTTTAGAGGTTTAAGTCTTAGTCTTAGTGGGGAGTTTTAGCCCTCCAGAATTAAGTAGTTAAAAACATGTCATAAAACCCCTTTGCATGACTATGGTCTTAGTGGGTTCAGATTTAATGCAATTTTTTGCCAACCCTGCTTTAAAGGCACATTATCAACAAAATAACCCTATTTTGTCGATTTTCCATGGCATGGTACTGGCTCGACTCTACTCGCTTTTAGATCCTAATCATGTTACAAAGCACTTGTCAACTGAGGCTTTAAATGAAACAGCAGATGGCACTAATGCCACATATTTCCATATGTGCACGAAAACACACAGCTTTGGCTGGCATTGTGGATAAATGGTGTCCCTGTATGGAGGATTACAGCTGGTAATTGAATGATTCCAGTGTTGAAGGAGAACAGAAGTAGACTGTTTACCCCAGATTTACTCAGCGCTTGCGTGAATTAGCTACGTTATCTATTATTTATCAAACAATTTCTCATATTGAGTATTCCCTTCCTGACATTTTGATTCAGGTACTGTGTATCTGTGTATCTGTTTTTAAATTAAATGTTAATCTTAAAGATTACATTTTCCTTGCATGGACCCTTTTTACTTGGTGGTTAATTGCAAGATATTGGTCATAGTACTGATCTTAAAATTGATGACATTCTAAAATGCAATATATTTTCAGCTGCTGGTACAATATTATCCAATAGTACACTCTAAACAGAAAAAGTTGTTGGACCTCCCATCACATTGAAACTGTGGGGTTCAAGGGAAAATGTCAAAGGGGAAACTTAACAACTTATTGTATTTGTCCCTCAAGGAATCATTTAATGAACATTTTCTCAACAAAAATAATTATTAAGATATTTATAAAATAATTTGAGGAACCATATAAATGAGCTTTAAAAGGTTCATCGAATAATTTCAGGGAATATCCCCAAACGCTCAATATGTAGAATTCCCAAAGGATCCCCCAAGAACCTGTCATTTTTATAGGATAGACTTTGTATTTGTACATTTGTCTCAGCTACAACCAAGTACCCATTAAGCACCACAACTATTTACATTGTTATTCCTCAACTAAACAACTCACATATGTCTGTACTGTTATCCCTGAGAGGCAGTCTGTTAAATAGCAGGTTTAGGTAAAACACCCTGGCAAAAAATAGGCAGGTTTGGAAGAATCCCAATTACAAATAAAATAACAGAGTACCCGACCATGTCAGGTTTGTCAATACCCTTCAAGTGAATCCTAGCCTGGGTTCACATTAGTTAGTGCTGTGTTGGTGCAATGGCCCTATGTAGGACCTCAGGCCCAACAGTTTTGGAACCAGGCTAGGTAAATACACAGAGTAGGCTTCAACACGTAGCCTGGTTCTGCCCTTGGGACATGCTCTACATCTATAATACACCTGTGCCATGTTAAGAAAGGGAACCCGTGGACTTCACCTAATTAGCCTCAATGTTAATGTGATCAATTCTAATGAAGCTAAATGTTAATTAAGAGGTCCTGCCTGGAGAGGCCTGAGGAAAGCAGCTGGCTGCTCTGCAGTAAGACAGGTCCGCCATGTTGCACAACAGTCTGTCGTGCACCCAATACTACACAGCCTAATTAATATAGATAGGACATTAAGACTTACATTACGTCTGATAATTTTATTGAGCTGGACTAACTGGCTTGTCCTTTCTACCGCCTTTGGGTATTTTGGCGTGGACAATCAGTTTTAAAGTCCTAGCCATGGAAGTCAGCTGGCTGGCTATTTGTCCATGTAACAGTTTATCAGGGACAAAACAATAGATGTTTTGAATACAAATGGAAATCAGTAAAATTGTGCATGAAGTATATGGCGTCTCTCTTAAGGTTTGGAAAGAAATTACTGGTAGCACTTAATAATAACTACAATCATTTTGTATTGCAATAATAATTAATTGCAATAATACAATTTAATTGTCTCAATATAGTTATGGCAAAACTTCTGAATCAATGGCCCACCTAAGATATTGTTGTACCAAGGTATGGAAGAACTTCACTAGCTATGATTTAGAAACATTTATGGGGAGAAAAAAGGGATGTTTTATTCTCTGAACAAAATTTTGTAAAGGGAGGGCAAAGGGCTGGACCCTTCTAAACCTTTAAAGCAAGACTGAAAACCCATTTCATTATACCACAATAATAAGGCAATTATAAGCACTATAGTTATTTCAAGAAGTCCCGGGGAGAGGACAGAGGTAAGGTATGCCATACTTAAAATAGTAAACAAAAACGAACTCAGTGCTCATGGATGTAAAATAGACAGAAAAATGTTATTCGCAATTGGGAGTTGTTGAGATGGATGAACACATCTGTTTGCGCTTCAATTATTCTTCCAAGTGGATCATTATTGTATTTTTCACCAGCCATTCATTCTACTAAATCACATTAAGCCAATCATCAGTCCTGCTTCTCCTGAGCCTCCAGCACTGCCCCCTGCAGGTTCTCCAGGATCTCTCAATGTGCTTGTAATTGGCTCCAGTAGGGGGTTCTATGTATCACCTGATGTGGTGGTTGTCACCCGAGTTCAGTGCGTATGGTTACTAATGACCAATGAACCATGCCTCTCAGGATGGGCAATAACAGGTCATTGAGATCGTCGTCCTTGATGCTGCACACTCTCCATAACAAATACCCACTGTTTCCTCTTCCATCCTCCAGTTTTTCTTCTCCTCCCTTATTCTTGTTGAAAAATATCAACAAACGTAGACATACCGTATTTGGGATTCATATTTATTTGTATGCATTAATACAAATTTTACCCAATTTACAAATTACATTTGAAATGTTTGTGACCTAGTCTGACATTCACATCAGGCAGTGCTGCGCCAAAGTGCCCCGTGCTGCGCCAACGTGCGCCGTGCTGCGCCAACGTGCCCCGTGCTGCGCCAACGAGCGCCGTGCTGCGCCAACGAGCGCCGTGCTGCGCCACCGTGCCCCGTGCTGCGCCACCGTGCGCCGTGCTGCGCCACCGCGCCCCGTGCT
>JACXGJ010016224.1:0-12557 GCA_016801105.1 Esox niger
ATGATGACATAAACACAGCATATAACTCGGAGATAGCTGTAATTCTTGGAGCAATTAATGGGCTTTCTGGGTTTGGCATCGATACTCTATGAGACATGACAACCGACCAATCCCCTTTAAACACGACATACGACATACTAAATACACAAACACACACACACACACACACACACACACACACACACACACACACACACACAGTGAAAGCACATCGTGAACATACGCTGTGAAGGCACACTGTGAGAACACATCGTAAACGCACCCTGTGAAGGCACACCGTGAACACACACACACTGTGAAGGCATATCGTGAACATATGCTGTGAAGGCACTCCGTGAACACACACACACACACACACACACACACACACACACACACACTGTGAAGGCACACCATGAACACAAGCTGTAAAGACACACTATGAACGCAGAGACACGATCAACACTCACTTTTTGACTATAGAGGGAGGCTATTTTAATAATAAAAAGTAACATACTCTACAACACACACACACACACACACACACACACACACACACTACTGTGAGGTCCACTAACATTACTTCCATGCAAAATCCTATTATCCCTAAACCCCCCCAAAAAAGTTTAACGATCCTTGGATTTTGGAAACTCGAAAGTTCAACGGTTTAGGGACAAGCAGGGTTGCAAAATTCAGGGACCTTTCCCTGGATTTCTTAAAATCCCAGTTGGAGGACTACCGGAATCGTGAGCAAATAGGCAGGAAGTTTATTACCCACAAAGTAGGTTTTCAGGAAAACTATCAAATTTAGGGCATTTTGTTAACAGAGAATATAATTCTCCCCCTGTCCACCTGCACAGCTAAGTGTCTGCTGACTGGAACAAGCTTATAGGCCATTACATCTATTCTGACCCAAGGCACTCCAGTCCAACGGGATAGTCTTAATATTTGATCCAACTCCATTCATGATAGTGCACAGCCTATAGTCTCCCATGTCCGTCTTTTAATTGAATGAGAGTTGTGCACAATGGACGCACTAACCGAAACCAGTCGACCGTTATTCATTCATTCTAAGGGCCGCTGGAGAGAGGCAGCGGTGAGAAGGCACTAAGTCAGACAGCGTATCAGGTGATCTGGGGTGGGGGTGCTTGGTTTCCCCTCCCTTCTCCAGGTGAGCTGGTTCCCATGTTGGGGTCACGGAGAGCCTGAAATCTGGTACACACGCCTCAGGTTCCTCTTGGCACTCCGAGGTCAGGGGTTTGCAGCGTTGCTACTATAGCCGCCTCACAACACTTTTTTTCGCGGTGCGACTACAGCTTCCACTGCAGTCACCTTCCACCAGCTTCTAGCCGGCAGTTAGTTCAGGAAACCTACTGTCCTATTGCTCGTGTGAAGTGGTATGCAATACCATAAAACAATACAGGGTTACTAAACAAACTGGGGACATCCTGCAGCCTGCGGCACAATGTTTCGGGGACGTCCTAACAACTTATATTTGTTTTCAGGGTATGCTATATTTGGTACAGTTTCAGTCAAATGTTTAGACACACCTACTCATTCAAGTGTATCTCTTTAATTTCATTATTTTCCACAGTTGAATAATGGTGAAGATGTCAAAATTACCAGACAACACATGGAATCTTGTAGTAACCAAAAACATGTTAGACATGTGAACCAGATGTGATGGTGTATCGCTCCAGTATGCTGTGGCAGCCATACTGGTTGACAATGCCTTGAATTCTAAATAGACACAGACAGTGTCACCAGTAAAACACCCCTACACCATCACACCTTCATGCTTCATGGGAATAACCACACATGCAAAGATCATTTGTTCACCCACTGTGTTTCTCAAGGACATGACAATTGGTACCAAAAAAATCTGACTCATCAGACCAAAGGACAGATTTCCAAAAGTCCAATGTCTATTTCTCATGTTTCTTGGCCCAAGCAAGTCGCTTGTCATTATTGCTGTCCTTAAGTAGCGGTTTCTTTGTAGCAATCTGTCCATAAAGGCCTGATTCACACAGTCTCGTCTGATCAGTTTATTAATTTATTTGGGCTGCAATCTGAGATGCAGTTTGTTGCTGATTTTGGAGGCTCGTAACTCTAATGAACTTATTCTTGGCAGCACAGGTAACTTTGGGTCAGCCCAGATGACAACCTTGAAGCAGGGAGAATGCAAAGAGTGTGCAAAGCTGTCATCAAGACAAAGGGTAGCTGCTTTGAAGTACATTATACATGGATTTTAATCTGTTTAACGCTTTTTTGGTTGCTACATGATTTCATATGTTATTTCATAGTTGTGACGTTTTCACTATTATTCTAATGTGGAAAACAGTAAAATAAAAAAAATACCCTTGAATAAGTAGGTGTGTCCATACATTTGACTGGTACTGAACAGTATAGTGATCAGTGGGTCAAGTGAAACTGACTGTTGCTTTGGGACAACTTGATATTTTACGTATTTGGGGTGTTATATTATACACACTGCTAAAACAATTAAGGGAACACAATCATCACAGAATAACACTAAATCATTTAAACTTCGGGGATACTTCAGGGAGCTGTCCAGTTAGGAAGCACAAGCGATTGTGAATCAATGTCACCTGTTTTGGTGCATATGACAACAGGTGCACTGGAGAGGCAAAAGCAAGACAACCCCCAAAAAGGGAATGGTTTTGAAGGTTGTGGCCAAAGAAAATTGCCTTTCCTTATCTTTGTGGACAGATTCTTCACAAGTTTTGCATTTTGCTAGTGTCCTTGTCACTACTGGTATCATGTGATGGTACCTGCAGCCCATTTAAGTTGCACAGGTAGTCGGGCTCTTCTAGATGTGCCGTCATAAGGATTGCGGTCTCTCAGTACAGACTCAAGGGCATATCTGAAGATGGGCTGTTACACAAGGAGTGCTGGGACAGGGCCGTAGAAGGGTATCAACCCAGCAGCAGGACCGGTATCTGCTCCTTTGTGCAAGGAGGAACTGGAGGAGCACCGCCAGAGCCCTTCAAAATGACCTCTAACGAGCTACTGGTGTGCATGTTTCTGACCAAACTGTCAGAAACAGACTACATGAGGGTGGTATAAGGGCCCGACATCCTCTAGTGTGACCCGTACTCACAGCCGAGCACCGTTGTACTCACAGCCCAGCATTCGCCAGAGAACACCAGAATTGGCATGTCCGCCATTGGCACTCCATTCGTACGTCATTTTTACAAGTGTCACTCTGATTGGCAGCTTCGTGCATTTCTTATCCATGTCACTGTTTCCAACACATCATCTCACTTTCTCAGATTCAGCGCATGCCTCGTGGAAGGTCTATGCACAGTACTGGTGATACCCTACGCTCGGGCAGTGGGCCCTGGGTTCTTTCTGGCACAGGACAATGCCCAACCCTGTGGCCAGAGTGTGTAAGCCATTGATGCCTTTGACTGGCCCTCACATTCCTCAGAGCTGAAACCAACTGAGAACCTCTGGGACGTTATGTATCGGCGCATCCGACGCAGCTAAGACTGTCCAGGAGATCTCGCATGATGCCCTGCTCCAGGTCTGGGAGAAGATACCCCAGGATAACATCTGCCGTCATCAGCCCAGACATTGTCAGGAGTGAATACCGGCATGCGTGGTGGTCAAAAACCCTACTGAGTCACATTATGAGTTGCATAATGAAATTCACACAAGTTGAAACAGTCTGTGATTTTAATTGATTCCATAGATGTTCGGTGTGAGTTTGAATCCAGCCCTCAATCGGTTGGGGATTCTGGTTTCCATTGACCGTTGTTACATCCTTTGGTTCACAACAAATTACACAATGTACAGTAAAGATCTTGATCTTTAATACGTTTCATTCATTAAGACCCGATGTGGGATTTAAGTGTTCCCTTAACTATTTTTAGCAGTGTATTTACACAGTTAGGACTGGAAATATTTGGAAACTGACACAATGTTCATAATTTTGGCTCTGTATGCCACCACAACGGATTTGAAACTAAACAACGGAGATGCAGTTTAAGTGCAGACTTTCAGCTTTAATTCAAGGGGTGTAACAAAATTATGTATGAAACATTTAGGAACTGCAACCATTTTCATACACAGTCCCCTTATTTCAGGGGCACAAATGTAATTGGACAAATTAACACAATCATAAACAAAATTCCTTTTGAATACTTTTTTGAGAATCCTATACAGGCAATGACTGCTTGATGTCTGGAATGCATGGACATCACCAAACGCTGCGTTTCTTCATTTGTTATGTTTTGCCTGGCCTTTACTTCAGCGTTCTACAGTTGTTGTCTGTATGCTTGATCGGGTTGAAATCAGGTGACTGACTTGGCTATTGCAGAATATTCCACTTCATTGCCTTAAAAACTCCTGGGTTGCTTTCACAGTATGTCTTGGGTCATTATCCATCGGTAAAGTGGAGCACCATCCAATCAACTTTGCTGAATTTGGCTGAATCTGAGCAGACAATACACCGATCAGCCATAACTTTCTGAACACCAGCCTAATTTTGTGTAGGTCCCAGTTTCGCTACCTAAACAGCCCTGACACGTCGAGGCATGGACTCCACTAGACCTCTGAAGGTTTGCTGTGGTATCTGGCTTCAATAAGTTAGCAGCCGATCATTTAAGTCCAGTAAGTTGCGAGGTGGGGCCTCCATGGATCGATCCAAGGCCTTTTGTGTTGCAGAGCTCACCAGTGTGTTCTTCTTTCCTCAGAATGTATCAAACTGTTGATTTGGCCACTCCCAATGTTGTGAAAAAGATGGCTTGTTTCACTTGCATTGAGAGCTCCTTTGACTGCGTGTTGTGGCTTCACAGCAACAGATTCCAAATGCAAATGCCACACCTGAAACCAACTCCAGACCTTTTCACCAGCTTAATTGATGAAGGAATAATGGAAGGAACAGCCCACATGTCTATGAAATTGCTTTTGAGTCAATTGTCCAATAACTATTGGTCCCTTGAAAAAGACACCCTATTCTAGACAGATTCACAAAATGTGTCTTTTGCTGCCTCGGTCCCAGCCTTTTTGAAACGTGTTGCTGTCATCAAAGTGTCATTCAAAGTGGGTATATATTTTTCAAAAAACAAAATGTCTGTTTCAACAACTGATATGTTGTCTTTGTTCTATTTTCTACTGAATATTGGGTTTAAATGATTTGCACATCATTGTATTTTGTAAGTTGACCAGTGTTGTTAGCAAGTTAGCGTACTACACTGGATCATGTGTTTTTTAACCATACAGTCTGCATCCCTTTATAATCAAAAGTCAATACGTTTGATAGTGAGGATATATGTTACAAGCAACAGAAGCCTTGCCTAAATGATTTGTGTAGAAAAATTAAGACATTAACAATCTGAAGAGGCTAACTGGCCAAAATTACACATTTTCCTTAACATAACACTAACATCATATATAAGATATATACACATTATTTAATAGTTTTGAAGAAGTAATTTTACAATGTTCTGGTATGTTTGAGAATGGCTTTAAAGACGAAAGCAATCATGTCCTAACAGGAACTGGGTAAATTGGGTGGGGCATCAGCAAATGTTAATAGTAATTCCTCTGTATAAGTTTGCCAAAATAGATGGCCAAAAAATGTGGCTCATATAACTGTTACCAGTACAGCATTACATTACCAGTAAATGGGGCCCTTGTTGCTTGCTGGTTTGTCAGTTGTGTCGAGGCAATTGTTTAGTGAGACCTCTCCCTGGGTCCTTGTATTCTCCCCCGCCTCTACATGCACCAGGCTGGAGGGACACAATTAAACAGCACCTTTACGGCCCCTTCCAAAGTGTGTCCTCTGATGCCCGCTGTATTGACCCCATGTTTATTAGATTGACCCCCGGCTGGCTGTGATGATGGAGACATAGGGGGTGAGGGCGTCAGGTCTGTGGGGTGGTCACTGTACATGGTTAACCGGGCTAGCCTATGATCACAGCCTCAGGTCAGATTGACAAGCCTGGCAATCAGTGAGTCAATAACTCCCAGACTGACAGTGTTACCTGTGGGCTCGACAACAACAACACTCTCTTGGAAAACCAAGACACAGCACGGCTCATACCTCACATCTATCATTCATATCCAATTTGAAGTACGGGGATCTCACCGACTTTTCTCCACTATTCCTATCATTCACTTTACCAGCATTTTATGTCTCTCTCTTGTGCTTTCCAGAGGAGCGATCGATGCCAGGGCTCTCTCTTTTTCCCACCGCACCGGCGCTGAACTCCAGAGTGCCGTGAGCTGCTTTGCCCCATCCCAGCGGCCGGGTCAGCGGGAGTGCGTCTCAGTGCCGGTATGCAGATGAGCCCAGACCCTCCTGCAACCTCGGAATAAGCTCTGCACTCTCTTCGGCATGCGCAGCCTCTGACTCCTCCGACTCTTCCCGGCGTTTGGGCTTTCGCTTGCTAACGGCCATTTACTGCCTCAGCCCACTCCTTTAATAGGCAATGTGTGCGGAAGCTAATGGATGTTGTCAGTGGTGTGTTGTGACTGTTGATTTAGAGAAGGAGCCCCACCAGCCTGGCATGTCTCAGAGCTAACCTGACCGCCGGACACCCAGGAGGAGCCGGGGGGAAAGAGGAGGACAGTTAGCTCACTCACGCTACAAATCAAAGTAATATCCTTAAAAGATGTGGGGATCGATTAAATGCCATGGTGCTGTGTAAATTCTATCCTAGAAAAAGTCGTTTTCTCTCCCCACCGGTTTTGGTCATAGTCTCTTATATAAATGTTTGAGAATATATAAGTAGTTATTTCATGATTCAATGATTTCAGAGCTAAGATCATAGAGACGTGACATTTTGGAGTTAGAAAAGGAAAAATTACAAAAAGGAAAAATCTTCCCCAGATTTATTTATTTTTATTTATATTTTAAATGAACATTCCATAGTCATTGGTAAAATGCTAGAAATTATTCATGTTAAAAAGTTGCACAAAGGTTTTTTACTTTTATATACTTCTGGAGATGTGTAAAGAAATTATGGCCCTTTCAAAGTGCCTGTTTTCAAATATTTGGAGATTGATCTTGATTCTAATAGAATTTTCAGACAAATGTAACCTAGTTGAATAAATAACGGAAATCATACCCTTTGGAATAATTTCTCAAAGAAAAATTCACAAAACACAACTAATTTCTGCAAAAACAATCATGGGTTTCATACTTTCCTAATTTAGGGACTGAGATCTGGGACAACAGGGAACCCTGAAGCTCCAGACCTCCAGGGCTTAAGTCACCTACCTCTGATTTAGTTTTTTTTGTAGCTGTCTGTTAGTACATCGATTAAAACTACTAGGATTTCCTTGCCTCAAAGTCCCTTCAGCCTCTAGAGCATTATGATCTGGGCATCAAGTCTGCTATTTTATTTCTTACTTTTGAGCAATTATGCTGTTGATTTGCTTGGATCATTAGAATATACATTTTTAGTTCATCTGAACAGATGGCAAAAATGAAATCCAAGGTTGACTGAAATATGGCTAGCTGGCCAGGCCCTAAGGCAACAAAGCAGCCCCACGCCATAACACCCAAACCACCATGCTTTACATTTAAGATCATCTGTTCAATGGGGGTCTTTTGTTTTTTGCCAAACACGATGCCTGGCATTACAGTCAAATGAATCCACCTTTGACACATCCATCAAACAGGGGAATTATTTCCTTCCTCAGCATCCAGAGTGTTTTATCTTGGAATGACTTGTGACCACAATCCTTTATGGTTTAGAACAAACCATGCTTCGGAACTTTATGTGCACTCTAAAAATATATTTTATAATTTGCATTAGATTCTAATTTCAGCAATGGAATGGAATGGTAAAAATAAGGTTTAGGGTTATAAACAGATAACTGTGTCAATGTATATTGCATTTCTGTTCATTTTAACGATATGAATGTTTGTATTTATTGGTTATTTTCCTTGAATAGGGTTAACTTTGTTTTTTCAAAGGTTTGAAAAAATTATCCAATGGATAATTACAAAAACTACAGTTATGATGACACAGTAACAGTACTTACAACACTGCATATGCTCTTTACCTTTACAAAATTCCACACATCAATTTTGGAATGTCAGTTTTTGTCAATAAAGCATGAATCAAACAGTTGTGAACACCAAATATTTTTCTAATAAAAAGTTCATAATATCCATTCTGTGAGACCTATTTAATGGTCGTTCAGTGTTCTTTCACACCTCCATGCCTCTCGATTGGTTGTTCAGTGTTCTCTCACACTTCCAAGACTTTATTGGTTGTCTAGTGCTCTCTCACCCCTTCAAGCCCCTCTATTGGTTGCTCAGTGCTCTTTTACATCTCCAAGCATCATTATAGGTTTACTAGTCTTCTCTCACATTTCCAAGCCTCTCGACTAGTTGTTCAGTGTTCTTGCAACTCATCAAGCCTTTCTATTGGTCACCTTGAAGCTTATCTATTGGTTGTTGTGTGTTCTCCTCTCATTATGACAGACAGTGCTAATAGTTGCCAGTCTATTTGATCTTAGATGCCTAGCCTCCCAACTCACAGCCATTGGATCCTGCTCAGTGTAATTGACTCGCTGTTTGATCTCTCTGTGGCATACACTTTTGCAAGGCATGCACACACACACACACAAACACAATTGTTACCAGTGATGCTGGATAAGGTAAGGGAGAATAACATGTTTTATGGGAGAAAAGGAACTCCTCCATAGCTATGGACCCCGACACCAGCCACGGCTTGCTGCATGTTGTCACAAGCGGTCATGCCCTGTGATAGTCGGGGATTCCACAACGAACGCTAGGTGACTGGAAAAATGCCCCGAGTGGAAGAGAAAATCAAAGCACGTTGGGTGTAATGAGTTTTCATCCCGGCTGCATTATTTAAAGCAATGCCACATAATTGCTTGTGTACTTATGGCCCATTTTATTTGAAATAACTTTTTTTCTCCTCTTCTTCATATTTCATAATTACATTGATGTGAGCATGAAGGGCCAGATCACTTTGCTGCATTTATTACAGAAATGCATACTAGCATTCAGCTGAGTCTGAGTTACAACACATCTAATGTTTTCAGTCGTTTCAGAACAAATTAATTTAATTTTGTACATTTAAAAAGACAAATAATGTCCCTAGACATTGACAATTATTTTAAATGTAATGGACCAGAATCTTACAAGACAAGATTAAAACTTTCAATGGTCATTAACCTATAATTAGGATAACAGAATATAACAATTTTATTTAATAATTTGCAGGTTGAAATAGACTACAAAAACTACTTTTATCATGTACATGTTTGTAATTTGTACAAAATCTATCTAATATGACTTCCGTTTAATTGAGTGAATTGTCATTCTTTCATAAAAAGTAATCTAACTTCTATCTAGTTTGGACCATGCACCATTTGAAACTAGCGTATGCTCTACCACCATCTGGGTTTTAGGAGCAAGGCTGGGGAAACACTATCAGTGTTTTGCTCGTTAGGCGATCGGATATCCTCTGGTGACGTGGGCTGTTATTGGTTTATCTGCCGTGAGGGGTGTGTGGAGACGTGCAGGGTGACCGGGGCCCCCCGGGCCATTTTGTCTGCCTGTCAGAGGGCCTGGATGTGTCACTGCCAGGGGAAGGGGTCAAATGAGGTCAATGCAGGTGCCGGGCCCAATCGGCTCACGTACACAACGTTGTCCCGAATCAGAAACTATGGCAACACGGCTGGGTCCAACCTCTGTGGGTTTCAATCTGAATGGAGAGGCCTTCCGTGTCAACCTTCAAACATGGGCCTCAACTCCACCCAGTCGAACTAGAAACACACTGAACTCAGATGATCATAATGACATATGTGAAGCACCCTGTGACCTCACTTAAGTATTATTTTAATCAAATCAATAGACGAATCACACTCACATTCACGCCAACAGAAAAACACACACCAACACAAATTAATGAAACACACAGCATTTCATCAAAACAGCACTCCCACTGCCATTTTAATGCAATCCAATTTTAATGGTTGCCGTTAAGTGGGGTCTGTCTGTTTTCTCTATCCCACTCGTACTGCTTTTAATTACTTTCCTTATTACTGCGTGTTGTTGCTAGAGAAAACAAGGCAAAACTCATTACACACCAGGAGATGAGGAACCTGAATGACTAGCTCGGGGGACGGCTAAGGGGACTCGATATTTACTTAGGAAAAAAAAATATATGTATATATACACACAGACGGAGAGAGAGAGATTTATATTGTAGCTTGTTGAAATCATCTCTTTGCATTCTGCGTACATTTCTGTTAATAAACCATCACAGTGGAAGCCCCCCCCCACACACACACACACACACACTTACACCCTCTCCTCCAGCTCTGCCCAGAGACAAAGTGCTTTTTTATTTTAAAGTGAATGACTGGCCTTGGTGGCTGTAAAGGACTATGCTTTTATAGACTTGGAGCAGAGTATTTACAAGATAACCCAAGTCCAAGGACATGCTGCCATGGGATATGAGTGTCCACCTCTCCAGAGTCCCCTTCAGAAAAATCGAAGCCCAAACATGTGCCCGCCCAGCCAACACCTCTCAATGTCAACGGGCTTGTCTCTCCAGGGTCAGCGTGTGCACAATGTAGGGGCCTTCAGAGAGACAGCCCCTCTACTCCCCTATACACGGTGCTGTCTTAATACACGTCGGCCCGTCAATGGTAACAGACACGGCGTCTGGTTCTCATCTTAAAGCTAACAGGGTGTATTTGTCCTCGATTCATGCACTTTCCTATCTCGTCTTTGTTGTTGCTTTGAAGAAGGCTATCGGAGACAAATGCATCCATTTGACTGTGTTATTGAAACCAGAGTTTGGACACGGTTAATGCACTTCAGATTTTTTTCAAATTAATTATAAATGTTCAATAACATCCTATGGTCTATTGTTAGTACAAAAAAAAGATGGGATAAAGTCGTCCTGAAAACTCTCTAGCCCAGCCTGCCCATGACAGTCTATGTTCAACGCATTAAAACTGGGAACCCAATAATCAGGCTTTAATGAGAGAGTACACTAAACACGCTGTTATAATGCACACCCAAGCAAAACTTCAGTAAATAACAAAGGAATCATCTCTCTCCTTTCATATCTTCCATCAGAGTCCAAGGTCACTGAATCCTTTGTTCGGAAATGGCATGGAATTGTGGCGTAGTACAATATAAACCATTCAAATCTTACCAAGGACACAGCGCCCGTTACTGCATTTAATAAGTTACATTTCCACATAATTTTTATTGCTAGAAAGGTGACTCGCAGATGGGTCATAGCAAAGCACAATTACAAGATGTATGCTTGTCATCTGATATTACCATTAACAAGATGCGAAACTTTCATAATAAAGACATCACTATGGGAAGTGTTACTTTCTGCTATGCAGATTAATTAATACCAATCCATATTTATCAAGGAGGTTTCGACAGTGGATTGGGGGGACAGGGACATTCAAAAGGGATTCGTTTAGCTATTTAGGACCAGGGAAATAGAGCTGGGGCAAACGAATGCACACATCACCAGTGAACAACATCCACCAATGGAACACAGAGCGTATCCAATCATAGAATCGTTCATCCATTCTGAATTATGTGGTTACATTCCTACCTGGATAGATTTTTTACCGTGTCAGTCTGACCCGCTCGCCGTAAACACGGCACCGCTCAATCCGCGCCAGACCCTTTGTCTGAGCTGCATGGTCATTGGTGGGGATTTCAATGCTCAGCACTCTGGGGCTGCTAGCTCGCCTGACACGGTTTTGTTTTGGGCCCATTGAGGGGGAATGGTTGGTCCCCAAGCCCGGCCCCATTGAGGCTCAAAAGCAGCGCGCCTCTAAAGGGAGGCCCACAAAGGCTGTCCATTAGAAATACAGAGGCCCTCGCCTGGCTTAGGGTCACGACGGAGCCCCAGATCCCTGCCAAACACACAGGTGTGCACACACACTAAATCACCAACATCTTTTGTTCTTCAACATAATGAGCTGTACACGTACAGACACACGCACAGACACGCACATACACACGCACATACACACGCACACATAGAGAGACAGACAGACAAGCTTCACCGGGTCTGTCAGGATCGCGTCGCATCCTCAACCTCCACCATTGCACACTCACTATCTACACCCACAGACACACCCACAGACACACACACACACAGACACACACACACACAGACACACACACAGACACACACACAGACACACACACAGACACACACACAGACAGACAGACCCGCAGACACACACACAGACACACACACAGACACACACACAGACAGACAGACCCGCAGACACACACACAGACACACACACAGACACACACACAGACAGACAGACAGACAGACAGACCCGCAGACAGACAGACAGACCCACAGACACACACACAGACAGACAGTCGTCAGGCATGCATATACACACAGACACACAACGCACACTCTCTTTATCTCCCTCCCCTCAAACACAATACACTCAGCCATTCCACATTAACTGAGACTCTCACACACACACAGGGCCTCTGCTCCTCTTTGACACAATACACCCCCAACCCACACATGCACACGCACATACACACACACACACAC
>JACXGJ010016225.1:0-12546 GCA_016801105.1 Esox niger
TGTGTGTGTGTGTGTGTGTGTGTGTGTCTTTGATCCAGATCTAAGAGGTTCCTATGGGGACCAGGCATCCAGGCAAAATGAGGGGAGGTGGCTGGCTACCTCCAGGCCAGGGTTCCCAGGCTGGGCCAGTGATAACCACCATGGCCGCTACCAGGACCAGAATGACCTGCTGACTGAAAAGGGACATGACAACAGCTCCCAGATAAAAGTAGGAACACTAATAAAAGATACGTGTTATTGTTTGGTCCATATACATTATATATGGCTCCCAAATAATAAACCTGAGCAGGAAAAAAAACTGTTCTCATTGGACAATAAACCGACACGCCTCGTTATCTATGCAGACATGCTTGTTGTTATCATGAGGCTCAGTGTGTAATGCCAGTGTGGTGGGTTGAAGTCCTACTGTATAACTACTGCACTATAAATCACCTGCTGTGGTTGCCTGCTAAATGCACTGAAGTGAAGGCAAACCAGTGGGCTATTTGGTGTTTTAGCTTTAAAAAATGTCAACATTTAGATAATGCCTAGTACCATTGAAAGGTTTGGACACACTGGCCCATTCACTAGGGCTCAGGGAGAAATGTAGGTTCTGTTCAGGCATTATGTTGGCCACCCCCAGTCTACTATAACACTGAATTCACTAGGGGGTGTTTCCTCTCAGGACATGGACCACAGCTACTACACATCCAAGATCTATGGGGCCTCCGAGGCTGCCAGTAAAAACCTGTGGGTGTATGTGGGTCAGCTGGACCCGAGGAAGGCGAAGACTCATGGCCTGCTCTCCAACATGCACCGCCAAGCAACGGTATGCCGCCTTATTAGGCGGGTATTAGGCCACGCCCACCAGAGACATGCTCCTCAGTGGCGGGAAAATCAGTACAGTTGCATTAATCGGGGAACAACTGAAAGTGTAATACTGTATATAAAAAAAACGGAATTTGTTTTTTTCTGTGGAGAAATGCGATTGCAATTACGTGTTAGTCCTACCTAGCTATTGTAATACGAATACATTAACTGTCTCTCCGGATAATAGCATCTGCTTAATTACTAAAATCGACATGCAAAACTTTATACATTTTCAACATATTGTATACTAAGTGACAATGAATTGTACTGTCTCTGAATTACATCTAATCTATGTGGTTCTGCATTTAGAGAGTGAATCTCTCCTTTGAGTTCCCTTTCTATGGGCACAAGCTGCGAGAAATCACTGTGGCAACAGGCGGTAAGTCCAGGCGTAGGATATTCGAACATACAGCTGAATAAATTAAGAGACCACTGCACCTTTTTCTGACCTTTCCCAAAAAGTCAAAAAGGTTTTGATTGAGGAACAGAAGGGGTAAAATTAAGAGACGGCTGCAAATTGAACGCTTCTGTTCCTCACTCAAAACTTTCCTTTTCAACTTTTTTGGAAAGCAAAGAAAAAGGTGCAATGGTCTCTGAATTTTTCCAGAGCTGTATATCACTTCATAAAATAACAACAGTATCCTTGGAATATAATGTTTGATGTCTTCTAGATTCAGTACAAAAAATAGGATACTGTTATTATTCATCTTCTGATGTTTTTTGGGTTAAAATGTATTTGTCTGAGAAATGTCTGAGAAATCGTTTTTTGTGTAATGGTTTGAGAACGCCTTTGAGTGCTAATCCTTATTGTTTGGTATTAGATGCCACCAATGTCCAGGATAATGCTTTCTGATGATCAGCCTTTTCGTAGCAACCCTGGAAACAGTAACTACAGGAAATGACTGTCAATTGGAAAAGGAGATTGCAGCTTAACAACAAAAGCACAATAATGTGTGTAAATGTACTTAGCAATTAAAAGTGATTTTCTGTATGTGTGTGTGTGTGTGTGTGTGTGCGTGCGTGTGTGTCTGTGCGCGCATGCATTTGGCCACGCCCCTTGTCACTCCATCAGGTTTCATCTACACAGGAGATGTGATTCACAGGATGTTGACAGCCACCCAGTACATCGCCCCTCTGATGGCCAATTTTGACCCCAGTGTCTCTGCTAACTGCACCGTTAGTTACTTTGACAACGGCAAGTCGTGCAGCATGAAGAGAAACATGCTTCTGAACATCCACAGGCACAGCCTTGATGAACTGACATGTATGTGTTTTCTAGGCACAGCCTTGATTGTCCAATGGGACCACATTTATCTGCAGGACAGTGTCAGTCGAGGACCTTTCAGCTTTCAGACCACTCTGCACAATGACGGACGCATTGTTTTCGCCTACAAAGAGGTGACTTCCACACTCCCTTCTCGTTTCTCCTCTCGCTGTCATAGACCGTGTCTGAACTTACCTCCGCTGTAATCTTGCTCTTGTTCTTCAGGTTCCCATTGACATCAGTCAGATCAGTGCAGTGAACCACCCAGTCAAAGTGGGTCTCTCGGATGCATTTGTGGTTCTCCATGACTTTGAGCAGATACCCAGTGAGTACCAACAGCCCAGTCACTCCCTTTATGAGCTTTCTACTGCATTTCTGTTCCTCCAGTTCAATGCGATTAGAGCAGGGAGAACCTTCCATATGCCTGACCACCAATCAACACATACCTAATTTTGCCAGATGTCCGCAGGAAGACCATCTATGAGTACCACAAAGTGGACATCGACAAGTCCAAGATTTCTAACTACACAGCGGTCGAGATAATTCCGCTGCCCAGTAAGTCAGAGCGACGGCACTTAGTTCGGCAAAAACATATGGTCCTGTTTTTTCGCTGAGCAAAACCGCCTGGTTGTCAGAGATCTTTCTCATCTTTTTTTACACAGCATGTCTCCAGTTCTCCAGCTGTGGTCCTTGTGTCTCTACTGAGATCGGCTTTAACTGCAGCTGGTGCAGCGGTCAGCAGAGGTAAATATTAACGTCAAGGGGCTCCTTTTAGCTAGTCGCGGGTCCGCTAGCTGACTGACGCCGACGGTCAAAGGAGAGTCCTGCTCCGACGTGGATAACCTCCCAATTAAATAAATAAGATGTGTGAAGAGGATTGCCCGCAAATGTATCAGAAACTTGTGTTCACTACCCGGAGCACGTTGGGAGATTCTGTGACAGGTCATAACTCAAACTAAATCAATAAACTTCTATGTCACAAGTGGGAGAAAGGGTGGTGAAATTGGATAAAAACACATGAAAAACCGTTGAAAAAATGTACTGTCACTTGGTAGTTATTGAATGTGTGGATTATCTGGTGATGATTGTGCTTTCCTTGACAGGTGCTCCAGTGGCATCGACCGGCTTCGTCAGGACTGGGTTGACAAGGGCTGTCCTGAAGAGGTACTCATTTTGTTTCTAGGTTTGTGGTTTTGCACCGACTCAAACGATCTTCCTAACTCGTGAATCAGTCGAGTTATTTGACAGCCTCTTACTTTGTCAGGGAAAGAGGCGTGGCTGTGACTTCAAGATGGTCACAACCAAAAACACCAGCAACACGAATCGCAGTGACACTTCAACCACTCCGGTCGCTACGGCAAGAACACAGCGGACCACCGCCTCTGTTTCCACGACTACCTCCACCGCTACAACTACTACAACCAGGCCTGGACCCAGCTCCAGTGTCGCTGTGGCCCGGGGTTTAACCAGTGCTTCTACAGTGGGTTAGTAGCACTAGATAGACGCCTTCTGCCAAATGCCTTCAATCCAACATGTGTACTGATCTCTCATGGATTTGTTGAGAAAGTACTGAAACGTATGTATGGACAATCACACTTGTTCAGGTTTACCCACTCTAATCTGGAGCTTCTAAATCAATTAAGTGCAATCTTCGGATAATAAAATAAATAGAATGATGGTTCTTAACTGGTTTTAGTTCAGAACCAAAGCAGAATCAGATTTTCTCGGTCATGTACCAGTCATATTTGCAAAAAAGCTATCTGTTAGCATGATATATTGAGAGTGAATATATTAATTACAGAAGGAAACTGCAATACCAGATTTTTCCTGTTTGTAGTTCCTGTATTCTTGATAAATTATGTTACCTAGTTTACTTGCTTAACATATACAAAAAAGCATCGGTTACAACTCTATCTTTCAAATACAACTATTAAAGTAAAATAGTTTTATGGATTATTACCAATAACATTTATTATTTGAAAATGAATTATGTTCATAGTGAAGTTTCACAACGGAAATACACAATTTCTTTAAATTCAGAAATTCTTTAGAATGTTTTCATTAATGTACAGTACACCATTTAATAAAAACATGGGTCGAAAACAAGTTATAGACATACTGTATAAATGAATATATTAATTATGAATACATAATGTGAATATGTTATAAAATCAATCAATCAAAATAGGCAGACCCACACCCCCCCCATTCAAAACATCCTGTGAAACTGAATGTCAGTCGGGCTTTGTGTTTGCTCTGGCTGCTCCGGGGCGTATTTGTGACGAGGGTCCGGTCTCCAGCTATTTCCCAGCCTGCTGTCAGATGACAGTGCAACTGCTTACACAACGCATTGACAAATACTACACGCGGGCACCATACTGGCGTAATACCCACGTCACAGACAGGAGAGGACAAGGTGTCCTCATTGAGTGTTCCCGACACAAAACGTAAGCCAAAAACTGCTCCAGTGTTCATGTTAACTTCAGCTTTCACACTAACAGCATCTCAATTAGGGCGGTAGGTTTGGAGACAAACATTCATTCCTATTCTTCTTGGGATATTTTAGATGAAACAAATCTTTCCCTGCGTATTGAAAAAGAAGCATTCATGCAGTTGCCGATCTCCGACAAGGTTCTAACGTGAATAATAAATACGCGTTGCACATTTGAGCTCTTTGAATTGGTTCCGATAGGCCCTGTGCTTGGAAGGCTAAGAAAAGCACTGTTAAAGTATTTCACTGTAGATAAATATCCCAGGCCTGTGACAACCCAGCAGACAGTGAACATTCTCACAACGTTAGCTAACGTCCACACTTGTCCCCATCCAGCTACGGAGGAAGACGAGTCTGAGGAGGAACAGAGGGAGGTGCGCCTGCAGACTGGTCTCCTGGTGGGCATCTCGCTGGTCGCCATCGCCATGGCGGCAGCCGTCATAACAACGGTGTACATGTACAACAATCCGACCTCCAGTGCCAGCTTGTTTTTCATACAGGTAGTTCCTGTACGCTGCAGGCACTCGTGTGTCTTTATTGTTCACCTTCATTTGGTGAGGAAAGTGCTGGGAACACGTCATTGGACACCTTAATTAGACAGAGCATCTGACATCATGTCTACATGGAGTAATTACACATTTTAATTGCACAGATTTTACAGTTGTTTCGGTTCTAGCTTTACCATCTTGAGGTGAGGGCGGGATCAGCAGCAGATATTGTGAAGAATTCTGAATACCTGTATCTGCACATTCAGAGTTGATGGGTCCTAGCGGCAACTAGATCTAGAACCAGTTGACTTTACTCAACTTTTTTAGTGTAAAACTCTTCAGTGCTTCCACCTCTGCTTCCCCCAGAGGCGTCCGGCACGCTGGCCTGCCATGAAGATGAAGTTCCGTTGTGGCTCCGGGAACCCCGTCTACACAGATGTGGAGGTCGCAGGGATGGAGAGGGACAGTCTGGCGGTTATCGGGCCCAAACACACGTTCATCATCTCCGACCGCGACCGCAGGGAGAGCTTCATGGACGGCAAGGATGGTTTCATCGTACCCGACCCAAGAGAACACTTCTTGGCAGACCAGTGCTGACTGGATCCAACTGGAACCAACCATAACTGCCTGGACTGGATGTTACAAGAACTAACAGTTGAGGTGGATTTGGGAGTATCTAGTATTTTGTGCTGGTGAAGGAAAATGTATTCTAATACCTCAAATTCCAACTGAGATTGAGAAATAAATAAAAATACTTGTCATACCCTGGAGGGACAAGTGGGAGATTTTGGATGAAGCATCTTCTCAGTTGTTGAAAACCAAGATATTCTGTCCATCAGTTCTATGGTGGAAGATCTGTGAATTGCTTCACCCAAAGTGACTAGCCTATTCTTACAGATCAAAACAACAACCTCAAGGCTCACAGAGGCTGTGGAAACAAAGACAGGCTGATTTAAAAAGGCAAAGAATGTAATCAGCATGGTAATCAGGTTTGGTTTTGCTAACCGATAACACGACTACAACTCACTTGAGATGGACATGCCTCAGGAGAACCGCAGGCCTGAGCACTGAACTAAACTACAAAAATGACTGATCCTATACTGTAAATATTATTTACCTGATGTTAATATTAGGAAAAATGTATACAGAAATATACATATATTTTGTTTTACAATGCTGAGGACTTGTTTTCTGGTGATTATTTTTGCTGTGCCATCGTTTGCTGGATATTTTATTCTGTGATTTTCAATTGTCTATTTCCAAACCACCAAGCCTAGGACCTTGACAATAAAACCAGTACGGGTATTCAGGTGACTTGCCTCATCCAGTCTGTGCGACAGTGGTACCTGTGAAAAAAGCCCCACCCACAACACATGCTGATTGGATGGTATGAATGCCCATCCCCACTCCTTCTAGGGCCAAGTGGTTCTCAACCTGTTTTGGGCCATCCATTATCTAGGTCCCCTACCACCCCCCATCAAATAGGATGTAGGCTAATTGCCCTGAAAATTATTTATTATTATTATTATTATTATTATTATTATTATTATTGTTACTATTGTTATCATAAAAAAATCGAAAAAGCACTTAATTGAATGACAGACATTAGTTGTATTAGTTTCCCAGGGAAACAAACAGCAGCCAACCAGAAACAGCTAGCAATTTAACATTCAAATGTATAAGTAACAACAGCCAATCCGAAATGCCAAACAATAATCATTCTTATGCATTGTTCTAACAGAAAACAAGCTGGCACTTATCAAGAGGACAAAGCAGAAGGGTTAACTTTCAAAGTTAATAACTTCAAAACCTTTGAAAGTTAGTGAGAGCCCTGCGCCTGGTTGTATTGCAGTCATGTCAACAATGCCACCTGTATTGAATAGTGTTTTATTAATGTGCGTCTGGATGCTGGATGCAAAGTTGTTTTCAGGGGATTTCAAACAGCCAAATATCTCTCTTGTAAATGTGTAACCACTGCAATAACGCCTTTAAGAGAAAAAAAATATTCCATGGGTAATACCAAGAAAGAGCGTCTATTTTCCAGAGTTTACACAGTAAACCCATGTTAAGAAACACTGCTCTAGACCTTTGTGCTCATGGGACAGAAGTCTCTGTGGACAAAAAAATCTGTCTTGAAGAGGGCTTAACAACATGTTTTCATGGACATCATTGATTGTAGGGACAGCAGGGTATACTTGTGACAGGCGAACTTAGCTTTCACTACCATGGGTGAGTGTATTGCCCCCCTCTCCCAGCCAGAACGGTAATCTCTTTATATTGCTGTATGATTTCCCACGTTTAATATATATGCAGACCATAATGACTTTTAATACCATTCTCAGAATAATTGAAGCATGTTTCATCTACCAAGATGAACAGAAGTATGTTTTTAGGCTACAAAAATTCATACCTGCTGTAAAAAGCCGAAATGTTTAGCTACTGTGGGACGTATTGTTGCTAGCTGCACAAGCTTTGAAAAGCTATGTTCAGGTAATATCTTTGCAGATGCCACATTACTGGCACACATTACTAAGTTTGTACATAGAAAAAAAAAATATATATAGGGAGTCAGACAGGAAGAATATAACATAAAAAAATGTCATGCTTTCGTTTCATGTGTTACATATTACTTTTTTTTAATCATTTGATCTTATTAAGTTTCTTACGATTGTAACAATACACAGCCTAAGCTTTTGGTGGATCTCTAACTCCATACCAGTCCTCATTGTCAGCAATTCAAAGAATCAGAGCTTGAATGTAGCTAACTGTGAGGACATTTGCTAAGGGGTAGTTTCTATACAGCTGTGAGTTCATTTGACCACTGGATAAATGACATGAGACCTTTATGTTTTTCCTAGATTCCCTCTGTGTGTAGAGCAAGGCTCAATCTGGTCATGAGAAATGTCAGACATGAGTGCCACCTCTGTTCAAAACCATTTTCACATCTCCTTAACTTACAAGAGCTAGTCAAATTTTGCATGGATGGTTTTTGAAGAAAATGTATTAAAGCCTTTAGCCTTTTTTGGAAGACAACTGACCAAGAAATGTCAATGACACCACAGCATTGTATGAATGCTTTCTTCAATGGGTTGACTTGAAGCTGAACAATTAATGTATGAGAGCCCATAAATATTTGAATGATCATTTTATTGTACGCCATCATATACTACGTAAAATCAAACTTCAAATGTACAATGCTACAAATAACTAATGTCCCTAGTCCTTTATTGTGGGCAATTTAGAGAACTGCCCACAATAAAAAATACCAAATTAGCATGTTTAACAGGCAACTACTTTCTATGATTAAGAATATAATTTGGCACTTCTCAGGATAGATGTCTCCAATATATTTGTTCCTATAATAATAATAGATCAAACATGTTAAAACAAGCAGTTATCCCAGCTTTCAGCCAGTAACCACAGCTTTCAGCCAGTAACCACAGCTTTCAGCCAGTAACCACAGCTTTCAGCCAGTAACCACAGCTTTTAGCTAGTTACCACAGCTTTAAGCCAGTAATCACAGCTTTTAGCCAGTAATCACAGCTTTCAGCCAGTAATCACAGTTTTCAGCCAGTTACCACAGCTTTCAGCCAGTAATCACAGCTTTCAGCCAGTAATCACAGCTTTCAGACAATAATCACAGCTTTCAGTAAGTAATCACAGATTTCAGCCAGTAACCACAGCTTTCAGCCAGTAAACACAGCTGTCAGTAAGTAATCACAGCTTTCAGACAGTAATCACAGCTTTCAGACAGTAATCACAGCTGTCAGCAAGTAATCCCATCTTTCAGCCAGTAATCACAGCTGTCAGCAAGTAATCACATATTTCAGTCAGTAATCAAAGCTTGTGAGCATCCATTGTCAAGGGAGGAAATATCTTCCATAATCTTCAATGCCATATATGGGTATTTGGTCAATTATTGGATAAAAGGTCCAAAACAAAGAGATGATTGACTCAACAGCATTTTCTTACGATAAATATTCTATACAAAGCCAATACTTTTTAACAACTTGTATGTACTATTTATTCACTGATTTATTATGCAATATACAACTCGCGTCTTTGTGGTAATACTCTCAGACTGACAACCCTATAGTGTCCTGATGGTTGGCTTGAACTTGACTGTCGTGAGTGCTCAAAGCAAGGGGCTCCTGACCGGCGTCAGCTTGCCTCGTCAGTCCGGATTGGGTTTCTTTGTCTAAAATGAGATGAGACACGTGGTTCAAAACACAGCTCCTCAGATGAGCTGACACACACACACACACACACACACACACACACACACTCAGATTAAATACAGGAAGTAATGTGATTGTAGAAGTATATTCCACATGTAGCTAACCCATCGAGGGCGGAGCTGGGAGCCGCCTCCTCTTTTCCCGAGTCGAGTCCAACATTTGTGGCTGCGGGAAGTGATGATGTGATACAGGGTTAGTTTGGTTTAAAAAATCACAAGAAAATATGTTTGTTAAACGCTGTTAGTAACATGTAGAGGATCAAGCTGCCGGCAGGGAGGAGGTTCTGGTCCAACATGTAAATAGACTTGTTCTATTCCAGTACCTTGGGCTCTTTCTTAGGCTTTGAAAAGCGGTTGTGTGGGACAACATTGAGACCTGCGTTCTTCAGAGCTGTGATCCTGGCTGCGATGTCTGACACCTACAAGAAAGTCGAAATGTCATTAGGAAAACGATCCGACTCGGGTCGACTTGAAAAGGTCACCTTGAAGCATGTGTTGTGAAGCCAAAGGCACATTTTCCAAATCAAAGACAACTTTATGATTCTCTGAAACATTTGACATTTTCTCGACGTGACAACAAGCAGTACTCAGACATACAGTACAATGACAGGTTCTAATTCTAATTTCTCCATACCCGAGGTAAAACCCGAGGTAAAATCCCCCGTTTTCTCCTTTTTTCCACTGTTAAAGGCTGCGTCTGAAAAGCCACAAAGGGCTCGGGTCAAAAGTCGTGCACTGCACAGGTAACCGTGCTCCATTTTGGACACTAGCTAGTCAGCCACGAGGCGCACACGACGTCCCGGGCACACACACACACACACACACACACACACACCTGGAGGTCTGACTGATGGACCTGGGCGGCCGCCGACGCCACCTGCTCTTCCAGGTAGGACAGCTCCAGATCTGGGGTGGCACCGCTGATGGCCCGGGCACACTCCTCAAGGTCGCCAAGCTCCGCCTCCAGGCCGTATGCTGTGCTCGCGGCCACGTACACCTTCAGTCGGGGGAGAACAGACAGACCGGGGGGGCAATGGAGTGGTTATAACACATGACATTGTAATCTAATTCATGGTTGGTTGCATTACAACAGGAAACCACTGAATCCGGTTTCGTGCGGAGAGACCAAGACGGACGGATAGACAGAAGCTCTGGCTCGTATCAGAACGTGTCCGCCTGTGTAAACGCGGCCAAAGACACAGGCGAAATGTCTTACATTCTCCTCCAGTCTGCTGAGCTGCTCGTCCAGCCTCTTGGGGTCAGCGCTGGGGTGCAGGCTGGGGATGTGAGGAGGGGAACGGTCGTAGTCTGCCCCCTCCATCCCCTGAAGAAGGTCCTCTGTCGCGTTCAACACCCTCAGGACTTCAGTGGTGATGCTGCGCAGGGAAACCACTGAATACCTCTGCATACACACACGCACGCACGCACGCACGCACGCACACACACACACACACACGCACACACACAGACAGACACACACACACACACACACACACACACACACACACACAGACACCCACACACACACACAGACACCCACACAAACACACACACACACACACACACACAGACACAGCTGATTGACTTTTCAGTGTATGTTACATTACCCATAATGTTATGTGGATACATTATTGACAGAAAAAGACACTGACATAGTGTTGAATTGATTCATTATATATGCATAGAGATTTATATAACACAGTCCCTGGCAAGTGTTAAATTTGTTCGCGATCTTTCTTATCAGGTCTATCTTAACACATAACAGAACGGATCAATGAATCCAGAGCAAATGAATTAAAAATACACAAATTTGTATGTATCTCTCCATCCACTCTGTTGCTTACATTCTGGATTTCTAGTGCAGACAGTATCTCCTTCTGTACACTTGGGGCGCTCTCCTCTGGATCCTTAACTCTGTTGTCCTCACTTCCTTTCTCTTCCTCGTGCGTATACATCTTGTCTTCTCTTTCAAAACGAACCTTGCTCTTGTTTTCGCTCGTTTGATCCGTCATTTCCCTGCCCTCGTTTATTCCTTCCACCCTCTTTCTTGGCTCTTCCTCCAGCTCTTCTAGTGTCTCATTGATTGTCTGGCTGGATACATCCTGTTCTCGCTTGTCTAAATTCTCAGGTAATGGAATTCTCAGGTGTGTCTCCTTTTCCATCAGCTCTTCTTTCTCTCCAAAATCCTCTTGACTTTTTTCCACAACAACATTTATTGTGTTACCGAATGTGTTTATTTCTCTCTCCATCTCTCTATCTTCCCGTTTCCCTCCTGTCTTCTCTTCAGGTTTGACTCTTGTCTTATCTAAAGAACCTCTCGGGTCAGATAGTGGCCCGAGCATTAGCATCTTATCAAGCAGATGTTCATCTACAAATTCTTCTTCATCCAACCCTGTATCTACAGCTTTAATGCTATTCTCGTCCCTTTCTCTCACTTCCATCACCATCTCTCCATTCTTCTCTTCTTCAACCTCTTCCATCCTCCTCGCTCCATCTATCTCAACTTCCATCTCTCCATCCGTCTCTATCTCTATGCCACCGAGTGCGTTCACTAGACCACTGATTATGCTATCAAACGCCTCCTCTCCCTCCAAAGTGTCCATGCTGTCGCTTCTCTCTCGCTCCTGTCCTCCCACTGCTCCATCTCCCATCCCTCCTTCTACATTTCTCTTTGCTTCAACTGGCCCTCCTGTAAATGTGTCCTCCATCATGGTCGGTACCTTGGTGACTCCCTCTTGGTTTGTTGCCTCGTATCGAAGCTCCTCCCTGTCACTTTCATCGTCAAAGTCAAACAGTCTGGCGTCGAGTTCCCCGATGCTGTCCTTCTTCTCCTCGCTCAACATCCTCCCTTCTGCCGTCATCATCACCCCTAGATACCAGTGTTTCTTTCTCACCATCTCCATCTCTCCCCCCCTCTCTCCTTCCATCCCTCCCCATCTCCTCTCTCCTTCCATCTCTCCCCTCCTCTCTCCTTCCATCCCTCCCCATCTTCTCTCTCCCTCCATCTCTCCCCTCCTCTCTCCTTCCATCTCTCCCCATCCCCTCTCTCCTTCCATCTCTCCCCATCTTCTCTCTCCCTCCATCTCGCCCCTCCTCTCTCCTTCCATCTCTCCCCTCCTCTCTCCCTCCATCTCTCCCCATCTCCTCTCTCCCTCCATCTCTAACCTCCTCTCTCTCTCCATCTCTCCCCATCTCCTCTCTCCCTTGATCTCCCCCC
>JACXGJ010016226.1:0-12515 GCA_016801105.1 Esox niger
GTTAGCAGGGCCCTCCACCTGACCGACTCTCTCTGACCGAGTTAGCAGGGCCCTCCACCTGACTGGCTGACAGCCCTGAACTCATAAAGTAGTCATAACAGGACATCTCTTCATGCTCCTCCCTGCTTGACTCCCCGGAACACCAGATTAACCTCCCGGGGGCAACAGCCTGACTTTCACCACTCCAACCATCTGTGACCCACCCCTCCCATGTCCACACCTGCCCTCACTGCAGTATCCTCCCTCACACCC
The DNA here is from genome assembly GCA_016801105.1 of Esox niger. NCBI lineage: Eukaryota > Metazoa > Chordata > Actinopteri > Esociformes > Esocidae > Esox > Esox niger. The sequence goes on from JACXGJ010016226.1 coordinate 253, forward strand.
CCCATGGCAACACATCCTCCTCACCCCCTCCACACTGATTGACAGTGTGGGCTGTGTGCTATCCCTTGACCCAGCTACACTCCTCGGTCAACATTGACCCCCCCCCCCCCCCAGTACTCTGCCTCAGAGCTACATCTGTCTCCAACAGTCCGCTCCACCTCGCTCAGCTCTTTCTCCGTCCACCGGGACACCCCTGAAGCCATGGCTAGGGAGCCCCACACCTAACAAACCAAAACAACCAACCCCCAGTGCCTCCAAAAACGACCCGCTAACTAGATGGAAATGAGTATCTGAAATCAGCATTTTGGGGAAAAGTGAAGGAAAATGACTAAAACTCATGCAAGGACAATGTGACGGCATAAAGAATGAAAATGGAAAAAGCTTTACACCGACCGCCACCTTCAAGACTCACATAGCCAACTCCCACGAGAGGGGAGGGAGGGAGGGGGGGAGGGAGGGGGAGGGTCCTCATGTCCCCATGAGTATAGTAAAACCACAAGAAATTGGACTCTTTTTGCCGGTCCCCATGAGGCAAAAGTCAATTTCTGGCTCAATGGTTAGGTTTAGGGTCAAACTTACAATTTATATTAGAGTTAGAATGGGGGTTCTGGTATTGTTGGTTAAGTTTAGTGTTAAGGTTAGGCATAAATGTTACCCTAATGCTAACCTTAACCTAAATAAAGTAAGGGTTAAGGATAGGTTTTGGGTTAAGATTAGGGCAAGGGAGCATGCTATTTCTATTTTCTGGTCCCCATGGGGTTAGCTGTACAAACGCGCGCGCGTCCGTGTGCGTGTGTAACAATTGTGCAGTAAGAGGATGATGCGGTCAGTTAGAGTATCCTTTAGATAATCATTTGGCAGTTATGTTTGTCCGTCTTAATGCTTGGGGGTAGAAGCTGTAACGGATCCTGGTTGTTGACTCCGCAAACAGAGGCCTGGCAGGTCCAGTGGCAGAGCCAGGCATTCTGTTCCAGGTTCCTCAGCTTACTGATTCACCCTGCAGGGTGTTTGGGTGTTGACTGCTGGATTGAAGTCGATTACCTACGTTCTTGCATAGGCATTTACTCTGTTCAGGTAGGTGAGGGCAGTGTGAACGGCTGGGAAGATCGTTGCCTGTGGATCTGTGGGTGTGCTGTAGGTCCAGTGTCAAAGATGAGCCACAACCAGCATTTCAAAGAATTTCATGACTACGGGTGTGCTACTGGACTCTGTCCGTTAGGGCAAGTCTGCTTGGAGCCTGTTCATTTTACGGACTGGGTCAGGTGTGCTGATGTCACAGAAAATGCCTTTCCGCTGCTATGCTGACAGTCTGACTACGCCTGGTGGAATTCCATCTAACCCCCGCGGCCTTGCAAATGTTAAGCTGCCTCAGAGCGTTTGAATGTCTTGTGGGTTGTTGGATGTCGGAGCCGCGTTGCTCAGGAACATCTGTATTAGTGCCGTAAACATAGTTAGCAGCGTCTGTGTTCTCTGGCGCTGTGCAGCCGTCGCCTGTAATCCAAGGCCTGGTAAACTGACTTAGTTTTATCACCCTGAGGAGCCCAGTTTACATGTTGGTAATCAATCAGGTTTATTTTATAACAACCATAAAACCAAGTTTAACCCCCAAAGAGCAAGCAGTAATGTGTTGAAGCACAATGTAAAGTGCCTGTAGAAACCAAGGAATCCAGGAAGGGCATTGGGGGGGGACTTCATGGCCCTTTAGGCCAAATCTCTCAACATAATGAAGCTTTCAGAAATGTCTTTCAGCTTTTCGTAACCCGGCGGTCAAAATAATCACAGTGGTCGTAGAGTGCAAAGGTCAGATCCTCCGGAGAAAATGAAATTGTCCGTTGGTTTTTCATAGGCGAGAGCTAAGAGGTCGGGACCAAAATAGTCATGTGAACAGGTGGGCAGTGGCCAGCGACAGGATGGAGTCACCAGGCAGAACGTAGATCAGCCACACAACCAGGACGCATCTGGAAGGATCTGCTTGGAGTGGTCACGTAGTCTTGGACCCCAGATCCCGAGACAGGACCGTAGTCCATCTGCACAAAGAGCTTTCCAGCATAGACCATCCTGGACAGGGCCAACCAGACCTCTAAAGAGACAACCACTAACCACCCTGACACAAGGTCGAGTATAGCCAAAACTGTCAAATTGGACTGTCAGAACCAACTCGTGTCGAGTACGCTGCAGATGATGCGCCCACCTTTGGCGGTACAGAGAGGGGAACCCATCTTGAGGCATAGTTTGTTTTATGATTAATGTTCTCATTCAACCACAGGGTTGTACCATCTCAGCTGAGTCTGGGGCTCAGGTAGATGGCTGGTGTTGTTTAGATGGCCAACATTGGGTCCAAGTAGATCTGGATGTATGGCCGTCATATCTGACCAGCATTTTCTCTGGACATTTCACTGATGCCTCATAAGCAGGACACATCAATCTTTAACTTTGGCCGCGAACAACCCATGATGCCCTCTCTCAATGATATTCTTTCTTTTGTAATGTGTGTGTTTGGCAGAGAGATGCAACACTAAACAATGGTGTGTGTGTTGCTGTGTGTGTTGCTGTGTAGTGTCCTGCCAGCGCCGCCCCCAGTGGGTGCCAAGCAGTGACTGATATTAGCTCCATAGAAGGCCTCTGCCTGTCTCTGTTGGACTCCTGTCTCTCACTATCTGTTTTCATCTCTTTCCCTCTGTTTTGATTTGTTGGTTCCTCTCTACTTTCAGTTCAAGTTAACGGGCATTAATGTTATGAAAAGTCCAACTACATAAAAAATAGACTGTAGTCAGTGATGATGTAGATAAGATGAAATAATGGCACTCAGTGACTAGTTCCATTAACAAAGAACATTTGGAAAAATGGATAAGAACAATAATTAAATAGTGAAAAATATAGTATTGTTACTCGGACCCTGGTTCCTCTCTAGGTTTCTTCCTAAATCTGGCCCTCTTAGGGAGTTTTTCCTAGCCACTGAAGTTCATCACAGTTGTTGTTTGCTCACTGGGGTTTAAGGCTGGGTGTTTTGTGAAAGCACTTTGTGACAACTGCTGATGTAAAAAGGGCTTTATAAAATACATTTGATTGATTGGTTACTGTCCTGGTTGACTATTCAATTTAAGCTCTTCCTCCTGGTAAACGGCAATTACATACAAAATAATTTAGCAATGTACTGTATTTAATTTGTATACAATTATTTAGCTTTTTGTAACATGCGGAATACATTTGCAAGGATTCAGAGTACAACACCAGAATGACTGAGACACTAATACGGTGGTTAACTGGCCCTTTACACAAACAATACAAGAATGACTGAGTTAACTGGCCCTCTCTATAAATGTAAATAACTCCAGAGTCACTGGTTCTTTCTTTCACTGTTGAAGTTCCCCCCTTCTACCACAGATCACTCTTCAACATCTGCCTTTCCAAAGCAACCTACGCTCCATAGTCGGTCACTTCTAAAGCCCACTGGAACAAATTGCCAAAGACTCTAAACACTCATCACTCCTCACCCCTTTAAAAACAAACTGACCAAGCTGTTATCTGATCAGCAAACATGCTGAGCATCTCATCTATCACGCCTTCTTGCTATGTACAGTGTAATGTAATCATTGTTAATTTCCCTTGTGTATAAAGTCAGTTTGGCAACATGTTGTTTATTTATTGGCAGCCGGCTTTGGGTCATGGTGGTCACTTTACAGTAGGTAATTGCAATGTTTTGTTTGGGTTAATGTGGTTGGGCCAGACACAATGTGTTGCGTTGGATGTGGCCTGTGTTGTGAGCTTCGCATCTGTCTGTCTACACTGATACATGGATGGTCTAAAGTCATGTTATTTTGGCAAAATGGTCCTTAGTCTGTGTTTTGCAGCCTCCGTGTCAACCGATTGATGACAATGAATAGAAGGGTTCTGGACTGGTCAGTGAATAGAGGGGTTCTGGACTGGTCAGTGAATAGAGGGGTTCTGGACTGGTCAGTGAATAGAGGGGTTCTGGACTGGTCAGTGAATAGAGGGGTTCTGGACTGGTCATTATATTGAAGGGTTCTGGACTGGTCAGTGAATAGAGGGGTTCTGGACTGGTCAGTGAATAGAGGGGTTCTGGACTGGTCAGTGAATAGAAGGGTTCTGGACTGGTCAATGAAAAGGATCTGACTTAATATCCCTGTCTTTTTTTGGTCCAGTCTGTCTAGTTTTGGCACAATACCTGTGGTTAGGGCTTTGGCCTTTTCTTTTTTTCTCCCCCCCTTCTCAGTTTCTCATTGTTCTGGTTTGGGTTTTACCTCAGGTCTCTTACCTAGTTCTGCTTTTGCCATCACACTTCTGAATTGGCTCTGTTTGCAGCTTGCAGCTTGTTCTGGTGTTCTAATTTCTGGTCCCCATGAGGTTAGCTGTGTGTGTGTGTGTGTGTGTGTGTGTGTGTGTGTGTGTGTGTTACTGCTAGGCCGTCATTAGCCCTGATTCTGCGTTCCTTCCTGGTAGAATGTGTATCAAAGCCTTGTGACACACAGCGTCTCTGTTCTGGTGCCCTGGTGTAAACTATGCTAATGACCACGGGGATTAGCTTAACCCATTCGTGTCCATAACTGACATGTTTAAGAGTGTCTCCGGCCGAAAGATGTTGGCCAAGTTCATTCTTACCCAAAGCTGCAGCACGACATGGATGAGTGATGACAAATTTAAACAAACTACATGTATTTGTCATTCGTTTCCCTGAGGTTTCATTGGTCCGTTGGAATGTGCAGTGGGATCGTATGGCATTCGGCAACCAATTTGAAGATATTTACATAAACAGCCCTGATTGGTTGATAGCTTGGTCAAGGTCCCACCTCATGTCCAGATTAACAGGCATTATTGTTACAATCAGATCAACTTTGAAGTCACAATCGAAGAACTCAGGTTTTTGACTGCACAGTGACGAGCTGCATGACTGCCATCTTGTGGCCAGTAATATTGGAATGACACAATAGTTGTTCAGGTGTGCGGGTTTCCAATTACCTAAATAAGCTGTATGGAGTCATCCATACCTCTGTGTGGGGGCGCGGGCGCGCAGGCACGTGTGTGTGGCAGTGGGTTCCATGAGAGGAGTGGACAGGCGGGACAAGGGTTTTGGCCTATCTGGCCTTATGTGCCACTGCTATTTCTAGAACATCACCATGTGGCTTTGGAACAAACAGCAGATATGACATGGCTGTGGGTGGAGCAGGATGGTGGAGGGGTTTCTGGTTGCATATTCCCCCCTGCCCAGAGGTGAAAGAGTGTAATGTTTAGAGGCTTGGCTGAATGACGAGGGGGGGAGCGCGCACACACACACACACACACACACACACACACACACACACACACCAACAAAAGACCTACTTGCTGGTTTCCTTGTGATAAATCAGTAACAGAAATAGCAAATAAAGAAATACCTACATTGAATGTAACAAAAATAAATATCTTGTCAAATTTGGCTCCATGTTGCCCGGACTGTCTACTATTTGGATGCACCTCAGTCCTGTGTAGACTTCTGACATGCCAGAGGAATCCTCAAACAGTGCCTATGGTTGCCCTGAAGGCGCAAGCCCTTCCCTATTAGTGTACTTCAATGACCACACAGTAACCACTTTTTTCCTTCCAAACCCACGAGTGCCTGAGTATGAGTAGGTTTTATTCTTTGTGACTCCGTGCCCATTTGTGGTTATAATTAGGTGTGCTTGCCAGCAACAAATCACAACTCCAGGCTTCTTCTAACCCTATTGTTATTATTATTTAAATTTCTTCCACTCACTGTAGAGCATGGATCTTCAACCGTCCCCTGGGGCCCCCCCAGCCTTTCCATCTATTAGATGTATCCCTTTGCTAGCACACCTGATTTAACCTTTTAACTAATTAACAAGCCCTTCCCTGTTGAATCAGGGGAGCTTGTTCAGGGGATAAAACTAGACTGTGAGATGGCTGGGGGTCAAGGGAAGTATGTTGCTCTGCCCTCCTTACATGGCTGTACAGTGGTGAACACAACATTCCCCACAATGCATCAGGATCACCTTTGGCATGGCAACGCGTCTATGAGTGATACAAACTGAGGCAATAGTGGCAAGTTGTTTAATTTCTTCCAAGTTAGTATGCTTGTCTTTGATCAGGTGTTCACTTTTTAAAGGGGAATGACCACGGATATCTTAGTTCATGTTCATCATTTGCTTTAATTAATTGTTTGACTGTCTCTCGTTGACAAACAAAATAGTAAAACAATAGCCAATCAGAGATGTCTTTAGCCTGCCAATCAGAGATGTCTTTAGCCTTTAAGCCCTTTTTATTTTTTTGATTCAATGTAACAGCCAACATGACCTACTTCCTAGATTCTACCCCTAGCTGATTAAACACTCTGGATGAGCAGTTTGTCACATTGGATTTGGCTCTACAGTGCCCTCCACAGTGCCCTCTGGTGATTCTGTTTTCTGTACGTTGACACGTGGCGTGGCTCGATGTTGGCACGCTGATTCACATGGAAGGGAGAAAATTGTGACCCTCCAAGATTATGAGTGGACCACTGGTAAATCCCTTCCGTAGCTGTCACCCCTTCTCAAGCCTCCCCCCCTGCCCTCCGTTTCCCCTACACCCTCCCATGTCACAGGAACACGGGCAGACCACCTGTCACAAACATTAGTCCTCACGGTCAGGCCGGCTGCAACAGTACTGGCACTCACACACTGGCACTCACAATCTCTGGCACATTTTAAAAACCATGGCTTTGAGCACAGCCTGGTTCAAACTACAGTACGTCTGAGGAAACCTGTTGTTATTTTTGTGGTGTTCTTTTCTCCTGTAAAGAACTGGCATAGATTGGTAATTTGACGGGAGGATTCTTTGTCAAGTCTTCTTAGCAGTATTGCTTCAATTGTGTCATTTTTTTAAGGGCTTTCTTCCATTCAGAGCCCACTTCAAGTACCCCTACAGTCATTTGATAGGATTAACATCTGAGCTTTGACTTGGCCATTCTGTAGCTTCTTTCCATTTCTTCTTTTTGAGCCATTCTGTAGTAGCTTTGGTTGTGTATTTTGGATCTTTGTCCAGCTACCGGATGTGTTATGTTCATCTTTTCTCCTCTACCTATCTGCAGGTTGTACAATGTGGAATTTTATAACTGACAAGGCACTGAGGCAGAAAAAAAGCCCCAAACCACAATGCTACTGCCTCCATGCTTTACGTTACTGAGCCCGTTATGCTGGTTCCCATGCTATGTTGGTTTGGTGCAATAAGGATTCAAACTCCTGGCCGCAGTACTAGGAGGCAACAACTTAGCTCACAGCCTACTCAGTGGCCTATGGCACATCTCAGGTGCCAGCGATATTGCCCTAGTTGTGCCGTGAGACCTTAAAAGACTGGAGAACACAACCAGTAATATACAAATGTCCATATAACATTTCCTGTAAAACTGAGGGTCTTCTGCTGACAAGACTGATGATCACTATTGGCCTTTGGACCCTTTCATAGATGCTCGCTGAGATATATGATAATATGAAAATGTAAATTTTGGTCAGTAAATATAAATCAAGGTCAAAGGTCAATTAGCCAAGACATATGGGGGCTAAAAATCCTGATGGACACCAGATATGGTTATATTCTGCAGACCTTTCTAATTTCTCTAAAATGGATATTGACGTTAAATAGTTCAGAAAGGGCAACCTACAGGTAAAGACCTACAGACAACCCCCCCCCCCAACTTTAACCCACTAGGCACAACAATGTGCCCCACCCACACCAGTTATGTCAAACCATCAACACTTTCTAGCTCTGTTCCATCACATGCAATGTTAAATTAACAGCTGTGAAGTTTATTCCTTTGCTCTCTGATAAATGGCAAAAAAATATAAAGTGTTAATCACCTCAGAGAGCTGTTTATTTCTGCAAAAATACATCGATTTGATGTGTATCAGACTGTATGAGTGAACATGTGTATACGGAATTTGAGTTGGAGGCAATTAATATATTAGAATGAAGAGTAGATCTGGGTTGGACGACACTAAGCCTTGAGGTATTCCTCAATGAAGTCCAAGACGTTGCGTGGCCTTCAACAAAAACAAGGTCTCCTGTTAATTAGACATGCATAGAACCAGTTTAATGAACTTTTGGGGACGTTTTTAGGGTTTCCTTGCACGAATGGTTCTGTTAGACAAAGTCAGCAACAGTTATATTGATTTATTTCCATGTCTATCTACACTGTTCTATTAATTTGCTGGACTTGTGAGGGGTCTTCTTGTTCTCTACTTTGATATAAAAGTATGCAAAACCAATTACAGTGTTACATAAATTTTTCACAAATGGCAGAAAATGAAAGGTGTAACCTTCACATGGGTTAAAGGACTACAGCCATCATCAGTCTCTTGTCAGTGGTGTGAGGAATTGAGGGCCCAGACAGGAGTGTGTGTTTGTGTGGATGACTGAGTGTGTTCCGGGTTGTCGGCTCGAGTCGTCGTGTGACATTCCTTCCTGTATCGTGAGTGCTACCGGTAGTCCGGAACAGCAACATTCCTGGTGTTCTTTGGGATGGACTGCGTGTCCGGCGCTGGCTTCTTTACAGTTAGCGGGGTAATACTAATGTTTGTTGACAGGTATGGGAGTCTATTGCTCCAGGTTCTGCTTTTCAGAATATCAGATAACCCCAGATGACCCGGTGAACGTGATAGCCAATCCCGTGTGATATGCAATCGACCGAGACACTGCAGACTGACGTGTGAGGCTGAAGGAGCAATGTGTGTGTGAGATCTGTGTAATCCGCGAGACACTAGGCTTCTTTGTAGCAGCAATATGCTCTGGATCCTCTTCTTCCTGGCTGTCCTCACTTCCCCCTGGGTTAGCCAGTCAGCCAATAGCCAGCAAGAAAATGGCTGTCTACAGTCATTCAACAAAAAGTCTGCAGCCAGACAAAACCTGTCAGTCAGTCAATGGCTGTGTTTGAGTGAATCAAATCAACTACTGGCGACTGCCGACTGACTGGTTTTCAAAGTGCCTTTCAGCATAAATGACTATTATTATTGTTTGCAGATAAGGCAGTAACAATTTACCCATAATACATCAGGTTTTGATCTTTTCCAGAATTCGGCCAGTGAGTCAGTTAGCCAGCCAGTCAACAACCAACAAGTCAGTCAGGTCGACAATAATGCTATTTGTAGGGTCATGTGTCGAAAGCCTGGATTAGGAGCAGGAGGAGGCCGTCTACTATATCCAGCTTAGGAAACGCATGCACACACGACCATTTACACATACTACTAATGCTACTGAGTGATTTCTGAGGACATTTGGTGGATTTGAATATTTGAAAAAAAACTTAATTCGTCGGGAAATAATAATGTGTGTTGTTGATTGTGTCTACTGCAGTGCTTATCACGTATTTAACTCACTTGGTCTTCTTTTGATTTCTTTATTATTTCATGAAAATCAGTCATCAGCCGACAGAAACTAACCAGGCGACCGTGTAATGTATGAGATGGCTAGTAGCAGATGGCTAGCTATAGCAAACCAGCGGTTGAGATAGCTAGTAGCAGATGGCTAGCTATAGCAAACCAGCGGTTGAGATGGCTAATGGCAGATGGCTAGCTATAGCAAACCAGCGGTTGAGATAGCTAGTAGCAGATGGCTAGCTATAGCAAACCAGCGGCGTCATTAGCCCTGTACTCCTGCCCTGGGTCTTCTGATCCGATTCTGAAAAATATATTTTTAATTTGCTTTAGTCTGAGTTTGCGTACCCGCACGCATAACAATGTAAAGATGGGATGGTGTTAGCTAACGAGCAAGTGGAAATAGAGGCGAAAATCTGATATCAAGTTTGGTGGGGACAATTACATAACATTTTCTCAAGAGCATTTTTTGAAAGTAGTGCTGTAATACTGTTTTAGTCTTTTGCACCAGCGATTTGATTGCTACTGTAGCTCTGCAAATTCAGCTATTGTGTATGAACCCTACAGTACCAACATAAAACACATTTAATGGATTAGTCCACGTTAGCCGTGTGAATTGAATGTCTTTCAGACGGTAGTCACAAACTCTGTCACCTTGCCAGCTAAGGAACACTACATACATTGCCCTGCAAGCTTCTCTCTAACTCATTCAGACTGCAAAAGCTGGTTGTTACTGTACCTTGCGAGCGAACATAACGAGTGGGCCGTCAACCACCAGCGACAGACTGTCAGATTCCGACACATACACTGTACCTACCTGCGCCATGGTGCCACTGCTGGGGGGTGAGGGCAGTGGATCAAACCACTGAGGCAAAGAGCGGGGGTGTCGCAATGTTTTTAAACATAAACCCGATATTAAGTGTCTAATTAGGAGCAGTGATTTAATTGTGTCTTTATTACCATTGAAATTACATAGTTATATTCACATTTATATATTGGGGGGACAAATCATAGTTTTCCCCAAGATGGTGGGGTCATGTCCCCTCTGTCCCCCCCCGGGATTTCCGCCTATGGGTAATGGTGACTAAACATAATTTCAGTTCTGCAAGGTTTTATGTACCACCTAGCTAACTGCCTAATTCTACAACATATCTGTCAGACAAGAGCTTTACCTAACTGTTAACTTATTTGAACGTAGATAATGGCACTTTTTCATATTACTGACAATGAACGAGTAGAGCTACCTTCTGGTGGTTTACAGTTGCCCTGACTGCGTCCCAATGGATGATGGTCAATGTAGTTAATAAACCCTTTTCCTGAGCTGAACTAGTTGGAGTTATTGCCAAATAAAACTACAACAACCCTGTGACACCCCAAAGCACGCTTCCCGGCTTGTTTGCACCACCGTTCTTGAGTGTTGCTTGATTTCTCCCATGAAACGGACTACTGAGCCCACAACAAAACCATAATTCAACTATGATGCCCACCACTAAATAGACACAGTTAAAAACAAAATACTCATTCTGTTTCAAGAGTAAATATGTAGTATGTGAGTGAGGAGGGAGTTGGAGGAATATCGGGGAAGGGGGTGAGGTCGGAAACTTTGTTGGGGAGTGGGAACTTTGTCCTGTTATGGGAGCACTGTAATTTGTAAGAGACCTTCCAGATATCCGGACCAGTGATTTTGATTGGTCAGGGATATCCTGTAAATATGCGAGCAACTCTGATTATTGGATCTTGTTTACATTTATGTTTTGGTTGGCCTGGTAAGTTTCCATTTTTGTGTATGGTTTAGTTTGATTGGTCAACTAAGTCCCTGGTCACGCATAAAGGTTTATTATTGATTGGTCACTAAACGTACTCATTCGATTTATTTATAGGGACATTTCATCTCATGGAATTTTCCAGAATATTTTCTGCTGGTTATGATGGTACCAGTGTGAGCGCTTTGTGTGCTTGTTATCTTAATTTTAGTGGTCTGTGAATTGTCTGCCTCCCTGCTTTGCTGGCTGTCCCGGAGCTTTTAGCAAAGGGTGAGTACTGCTGTGAGCTTAATGTATTTTTAAATGTTAGATACTGGTTGCACCCAGTGTCTGTTTAGTGCACAGTGACCCATGGTGGTCCTATGAAGGTGTTTGAGTGCCATTTATGTCCTGTCTATTGGCCTGCTGAGGGGGTCAATATATTGGCAAAGTGATTTGACTTAGGTGGTTAGTATTGGGTTCAGAGATTTGTCCCTAGCAAGTGTTTTTGAATATTGAACTGGAGCTGTGATTTGTATTGATTGTATTTCAAGCTGATTAGGGGAGTGTTGTTTGTGTGATTTAGGTGTGGTCTGATAACATGGTGATAGGAACAGTCGTAGCTTCACAACTCCTGCAGATAGAGCAGAGTTTCCATGTTGAGGGAGAAGGAACAGTCTGTCCTGACAGTAGAGATAGTTGACCTGTCAAATATTTCGACACCATGCAGGACAGGCCTTACCCAACAGTACAATACAGGGGGGCGGCCGAGGTTGTTTGTTGTTCTGGTCATGTTAAGGCTGTGTTGGAAGAGAGTGAACGTGTGTGTGTGAGATTCTGCCTGTAAGTCCCAGCTGTGGTCAACCTGACTTCTAAGTGGTTTGCACTTTTCAGTCCACCTGGAGGGTCTGTCTCTGTCTGTCTGTCTCTGTCTGTCTCTGTCTGTCTCTGTCTGTCTGTCTGTCTCTGTCTGTCTGTCTCTGTCTGTCTGTCTCTGTCTGTCTGTCTCTGTCTGTCTGTCTCTGTCTGTCTGTCTCTGTCTCTGTCTCTGTGTCTGTCTGTCTGTCTGTCTGTCTGTCTCTGTGTGTCTGTCTCTGTGTGTCTGTCTCTGTGTGTCTGTCTCTGTGTGTGTGTGTCTCTGTGTGTGTCTCTGTGTGTGTCT
>JACXGJ010016227.1:0-12544 GCA_016801105.1 Esox niger
CTGTATGGTCTGTGGTGTAGGGTATACCTGTTATGACTTCTGTAGTCTGTATGGTCTGTGGTGTAGGATATACCTGTTATGACTTCTGTAGTCTGTATGGTCTGTGGTGTAGGGTATACCTGCTATATCTTCTGTTGTCTGTATGGTCTGTGGTGTAGGGTATACCTGCTATATCTTCTGTAGTCTGTATGGTCTGTGGTGTAGGGTATACCCGCTATATCTCCTGTAGTCTGCATAGGCTGTGCTGACACATGGATCTGCTGTCACAGTCAGGGCCTGGTCTGGATCAAGCTGTCCATAAAGTGCCAGAGAAAAGATACATCTGTTGGACTACAGGTTGGACATTATTTCTTTCTCTCTCGTCCCCTTAAGGGTTTTTTACAGTTTCGTAAGTATAAACCCTTATTTTAAGCAATTTGTGTTGACTGCCTTGCTTCAGGCAAAGAAGTACAGCATTCTGTTCAATTTAGTGGCTCTCGGATTAAAACCAACAACCATTTCCATTTTACAAATATATGATCTCATAAATATGATTTGAAATTGTTCTGCTAGTTACCTGCAGGGTGCTGTAGTGGTCCACCAGGGGGCCCTGTTTAGCAGTCAGGACCCGGTAGCTGTCCTGCATCTCACTGATTGGCCGAGACAGCAATCGCACCGTTCCACAGTTCCTGCGCTGGAGGGGAGGGACAACCAATAAAATTCCAACATGAATATATAACAGACACACACTAACGCAAATGTATAAAGGAATTTTAAATGTTATTTTATTAGTGTCGGGCAGTATTGATGCAATGTGGAAATAAGAGAAAAAATCTATAATGTGATAAATATTGATAACATTTTTACATTTGGTTTATGCTCCACTGGTTGCCTTTTCATTATGGCAATGGTTCACACATCATAGTGCTGTAATTGTAAATTTCCCAGATATGGAAATGTATCAATTGTGATTTCTTTTCAAATCCTCTCACCCCCACCTCACCCTTTGTGCCAGCGCATTTAGAAAGTGTGTGTTCCAGTGTGGCGAGGCCTTTGGATGCTTTGTGTTGGCCAGAGGCCCGGTCTGAGGTTTCCTGTCGTGTTCGGAGTGCGAAGTCACAGAGAAATTACCACTGGTGGACACCAGGGAAGAACGCCGGAGCAGAGGGGGCAGGGACACACCCTGAAACACAGGAGAAGATGTGTGGGTGTATCCATGTAGCTATTAGATCCTGTTCAACCTGAAACACATGAGATGATGTGCAGGTGTATAGTAGTTGCAAAACGAACAATGTCTGCTATGCTGGATAGATGTAGCTATTATATCCTGTTCAACCTGAAACACAAGAGATGTGTGTGTGGAAAGTGTGCTCTATATACCCTTTAAACACTGACCACCATCTAGATATTGAGTTGACATTTTAATAACATTTTTGAACTGTCCTTCACAATGCACTTTACATCACAAATAAATTGGTTCCGTTTATCTGTCACGGATGTACAACACATGTCAATCCTTTTAATAATTTACGACACATTGTCTTAATCCACTTTAACCTAAATCATATCAGTCAGGATAGAATAATGATTTGTTTTACAATCTGGGGTGCATATCTCTACATCTCCATTATTCAGATGTTTACGCTAGCTAACATCTTTCTAAAACATACCTTGTGACTCTTGACATAAAAAGGCAAGCTCTGCCCGTATGCATGTCCGACACCTGTGCTTGTTTGTCCTAGCTCCCGCCTGTGCTCTTGCCGCAAAGCCATTGGATTGATGTTACAATTTACCAACCGTCCAACAACAGAAAAATGTTGTACGATGTAGCTAACGCACAAGGTGAACGGAAAACGGATATTCTGAATTTCTAACTAGATCGCTGTATTTTGTTTAGTTACCATCGTCATGGAGACCGTGCACTAATGAAGTGGCGCGTCTGTGGCTGAAACGTGAGCGCAGAAAAACGCATGCAAGCACACACACTCAACCCCGCACAAACAAACTGACATTAAGGGTATAATGTATATAAACACTGTGTTCAGATTATTTGAGGTCAACTTCCCTATTGTAAGAATTGAAGACTGAAGTTGAGCCTGATTGTCAGCATCCGTTGTTCCCCAAACAGGACACCTATATTGATAAACAATATACCCCTAAAAACGAACACTTACAGGTGTAGAATACCGGTCAACAATTTCCCCGAAAGAAATTGTGTAAAACAGTGACTATAATGGTTATGTGAATAGTCAAATTGTGTGAATAGTGAAATTATGGTTACGATGCTCTGTGTATAAAAATATCAACACCAAAAACGGTTTTAAAATTTCATAGAAATATCACAATTGCATAAAAAATTAGACTACTTTGCAATTAACTCGAATATGAACTCAAGTATATCTTGTTTTCATTGATCATTGTTGAAATCAATGATCATGCTTGAGTTTCAACAACTTGATTGTAGTATATCTGTGGTAAATTCAAGTCATGACTTAAATGCTTTGGAATGGCACACGCCGGTCTACTTAAGGTCCCACAGTTGACACAATGTTAGAGTAAAAACCAAGCCATGAGGTAGAAGGAATTGTTCGAGAGAGCTCAGATACAGGATTGTGTCCATGCACAGCAGGAGAAGGGTGCCAAAAGGGCAGTCTGCAGCATTGAAGATCCCCAGGAACACAATGGGCTTCATCATTCTTAAATGGAAGACAGTTTATTTCCATCTACTGTAACCCTGTTGAACTCTGTGACCCATCATTAACCATATCCACCCTTTGTACTACTGGACACAGTGACTGCCTTGCAAAGTCTGATAAGAACGTTTTCAGTTGTTAAAGGTATGTGTCTACATCTGGAACCTCATCGCTGCTCTCTGTGAATTTCAGTTGCAAATGCTACCCTACCCCTTGAATTTTCCTCAATTGCAGTCAATTCTAATTTGTACTTGAACAACTATTTATCCCACTTGTACATACATTATACTTAATACTTTAATAATTTTCTGCTTGCCTCTATTTCCCTCCATTGCTCATTTAGATTTGCCATCAGTAATGCACTTGCCTTCATTGCAAACCTATATATTCCACTTAAAATATACATATACTTAATGCTTGTAATCTATTTGCATTTCTGGTTAGATTCAAACTCTATTTTGTTATATGGTACTTGTACTTATTCAATGTTGATAGAGTTTAATCTAATCTAGAATCCAGTCTAATGTAGCAATGATCAAATTGGGGAGATTTTAATGGATTGGAATTAGTTGTTGTGCCTTAATGATGTTTGAGGGATCTGGTTAGATGTCAGTACTGTTAATGAGTTTGTTTTGTATATAACATTGGTTTAGTGTGATAGCTGGAGACAGTGACTGGGATGTTTAGAGCGAATTGACAGTAGGCAGTGATTGTTATCCTATTTTGTTCACAGTTTGCTCAAGCCAGCGCATGTCCAGGCCCGTCTGAAGTTTGCCGATGACCATCTGGATGATCCAGAGGAGGAATGGGAGAAGGTCATGTGGTCTGATGAGACAAAAATAGAGCTTTTTGGTCTAAACTCCACTCGCTGTGTTTGGAGGAAGAAGGATGAGTACAACCCCAAGAACACCATCCTAACCGTGAAGCATGGAGGTGGAAACATCATTTCTGCTTTTCTGCACCGTATTGAGGGGAGGATGGATAGGGTCATGTATCGCGAGATCTTGGCCAACAACCTCCTTCCCTCAGTAAGAGCATTGAAGATGGGTTGTGGCTGGGTCTTCCAGCATGACAACAACCCAAAACACACAACCAGGGCAACTAAGGAGTGTCTCCGTAAGAAGCATCTCAAGGTCCTGGAGTGGCCTAGCCAGTCTCCAGACCTGAACCCAACAGAAAATCTTTGGAGGGAGCTGAAAGTCCGTATTGCCCAGTGACAGCCCCGAAACCTGAAGGACCTGAAGAAGGTCTGTATGGAGTGTCAAAATCCCTGCTGTAGTGTGTGCCATCCTGGTCAAGAACTACAGGAAAGATATGAGCTCTGTAATTGCAAACAAAGGTTTCTGTATATTTCGCTTTTTTAATGTATCAAATATTTGTCATACAATATAATGCAAATTATTTATTAAAAAATTGTGCAACGAGATTTTCTGGATTTTTGTTTTAGAATCCGTCTCTCACAGTTGAAGTGTATCTATGATAAAAATACAGACCTCTACATGATTTATAAGTAGGAAAACCTACAAATTCAGCAGTGCATCAAATACTTGTTCTCCCCACTGTGTATTATTTGAGCATTGTCTTTGAACAGGAAGAACCTTTTGAAATAAAGTATGATGACATTGTGTTTATTACATAACACAATAAAGTCACCAATGTGTAACAAAGTAGAAAACTGTTCATTTTAACTGTTTTCATCAAAACAGAACAAATTTCCAAACAGTGTGAGTGAGTATATGTATGTGTGTGTGCACTAAATGTGTGTGCATTTCAATGCCTGGACATATCAACGAATAATGGCACAACTGCTAATGACACATGCAGTCAAAGTTTATTTATATACAGTACATCATAGTTACAGGTGCTTGGTGCAGGAAAGCTAAAACATAATGTCCTCATATGCAAACACAAGGTCTCCGAAGGTTAAACCTAATACTTCTAGTTTCCCCAAATGAAATAGAGAGATAAAATATTTAGAAGCAAAAACAGTCACAAAAAATACACTGACCAGTAATCATAATAAATATTACACTCAAAGACTATATTAATAGTATTGCTTGTGATTCACTGTGATTGATATATTTAACCATTTCATTATACTCAAAGACCTTTCCGAGATTTTCTCTCTGCAACTAAATGTCTGCTTTGTTTTTCTTCTTTCTTCTTCAGCTCTATCTGAGGACATAAATGATAGAACAATGAACTAGTTGAAACTAAACAATGCAGTTAAAAATATGTTCCTGGTAGTTGTTTTTACCACCCTGTGAGGTAAAAATAACAGATACCCCTAATGTCAGAGTGGTCCTTGAAATGTAAATATGTTTAAAAAATATGATGAGGCAGGATATTACAACATGTGAAGACACATGATTCAAATCACATGTATGGTCAAAAGTGTTTGAAGTATTGATTCATTCTATATTGAATACAAATCCAGACGCTAACTTTGATAGCATAGCCTTGGATTGTTTTTCTATTCAAACACTTCTGAACTGACTTGTAAAATCCTTAACATTATTTGTTGAGGGCACACATTACTTTGCTTGATTAGGGTGGTTTTGGGTTAATCAGCTCTCTGGGTAAAATGCCCACCCCCCATAATTCTCTACCAAACCACGAAATGACATCACATAGTTTTTCACCCATTCTTGGGTTGCCACTATTCTTCCTCATCTAGAAAATATAGTTGAATCTTCTCAACTGTGCAAGCAAATCCACAAAAAATATTTTGACAGTAGTTGATGTTATTTGTTGACATTTTCAAAACAATGTCATGTGTTGTGATGTTAGACCTCTAATCTGATTTTTGATATGTCAGTAGGAAGGCCTTAGGTGAATGTTCAGAAAAATCACAATCCTGTTTTTTTTGGTGATAATGTTTGGGGCTAAATGCCCACACTCCTTTGGGATATAATGCAGAATATATTGAGAATGTATTGGTAAAATATAACAAAACATGAGGGTGAAACATAACAAAAGTTCAAGATACAGTGGGGCAAAAAAGTATTTAGTCACCCACCAATTGTGCAAGTTCTCCCACTTAAAAAGATGAGAGAGTCCTGTAATTTTCATCGTAGGTACACTTCAACTATGAGAGACAAAATTAGAAAAAGAAATCCAGAGAATCACATTGTAGGATTTCTTATGAATTTATTGGTAAATTCCTCAGTAAAATAAGTATTTGGTCACCTACAAACAAACAAGATTTTTGGCTCTCACAGACCTGTAACAACTTCTTTAAGAGGCTCCTCTGTCCTCCACTCGTTAGCTTTATTAATGGCACCTGTTTGAACTTGTTATCAGTGTAAAAGACACCTGTCCTCAACCTCAAACAGTCACTCTCAAACTCCACTATGGCCACAAGTGGCCACAAGACCAAAGAGCTGTCAAATGCCAACAGAAACAAAATTGTAGACCTGCACTAGGCTGGGAAGACTGAATCACAAGAACGGTGAGCAAAAATACCAGAACCACACGGGGGGACATAGTGAATGAGCTGCAGAGAGCTGGGACCAAAGTAACAATGGCTACCATCAGTAACACACCTCTCCACCAGGGACTCAAATCCTGCAGTGCCAGATGTGTCCCCCTGCTTAAGCCAGTACGTGTCCAGGCCTGTTTGAGGTTTGCTAGAGAGCATCTGGATGATCCAGAAGAGGATTGGGAGAATGTCATATGTTCAAATGAAACCAAAATAGATCTTTTGGGTAAAAACTCAACTCGTCGTGTTTGGAGGAGAAAGAATGCTGAGTTGCATCCAAAGACCACCATACCTACTGTGAAGCATGGGGGTGGAAACATCATGCTTTGGGGCTGTTTTTCTGCAAAGGGACCAGGACAACTGATCCATGTAAAGAAAAGAATGAATGCGCCATGTATCGTGGGATTTTGAGTGAAAACCTCCTGCGATCAGGAAGGGCATTGAAGATGAAACGTAGCTGGGTCTTTCAGCATGACAATGATCCCAAACACACCACCCGGGCAATGAAGCAGTGGCTTCGTAAGAAGCATTTCAAGGTCCTGGAGTGGCCTAGCCAGTCACCAAATCTCAACCCCATAGAAAATCTTTGGAGGGAGTTGAAAGTCTGTGTTGCCCAGCGACAGCCCCAAAACATTACTGCTCTAGAGGAGATCTGCATGGAGGAGTGGGCCAAAATACCAGCAACAGTGAGTGAAAACCTTGTAAAGACTTACAGAAAACGTTTGACCTCTGTCATTGCCAACAAAGGGTATATAACATGGTATTGAGATTAACTTTTGTTATTGACCGAATACTTATTTTCCACCATAATCTACCAATAAATTCATTACAAATCCTACAATGTGATTTTCTGGATTTTCTTTCTCATTTTGTCTCTCATAGTTGATGTGTGCCTATGATGAAAATTACAGGCCTCTCATCTTTTTAAGGGGGAGAAATTGCACAATTGGTGGCTGACTACATACTTTTTTGCCACACTGTATGGCCTAATATACAGTCCCCTGAAACAAACAAGAACTGAAAGAAGCTGCGCTAAAACCCTGGAATAGCATCACAAATGAAGAATGCCTGAGTTTGGTGATGTTGATGGGTCGCAGGTTTGAGGCAGTTATTGCAAGCAAGGGTTATGCCACCAAATATGAAATGTTATTTACTTTAACATTATTTGTTCCATTAATTTTGCTCACCTTAAAATGCTGTGGTTTAATACAAATGGTGATATGCCCTAATTTGTTTAACACATCTAGGTGTGAATAAGCAGGAAATGAAAGCTGAAGTTCTGAACTCGTCTCATACTCATCTTTTGATCTTAACCAAAAAAGGAATTTGTCTTGCCGTTTCAATTCTTTTGGACGGGACTGTAAGTAGTATTTACTTTTATAGCTAGTTTGCTGAGCATACATTAACATCCAATGTAAAAGTATTTTCAGTTGGCACTGATATTGAATGAATTGCTCAATATTATTGATTTCATGTTTTGCACGGTTAACAAAACAATATAAAGAAATTATTGAATATTCTGCCATTGGATAAGCAATCCCGGCTCCTGGCTCCAGGATGAAATGACTAATCAATAAGGAGCATATCTATTTCAGTTGACTAGATATTGAATGTTATTGCTAACATATGTAAATATGGAATTAATCATAATTTGGCCAACTGAAAAGTATGAACATGAAAAGTATGAGCATGTACAGCACTCAATACTTAGTTGGGGCCCCTTTTGCTTATGTTACTGCAGCAATGTGGCGTGGCATGGAGTCGATCAGTCTGTGGCACTGCTCCGGTGTTATGAGAGCCCAGATTGCTCTGATAGTTGCCTTCAACTCTTCTGCATTGTTGGGTCTGGCGTATCGCATCTTCCTCTTCACAATACCCAATAGATTTTCTATAGGGTTAAGGTCAGGCGAGATTGCTGGCCAATTAAGAACAGGGATACCATGGTCCTTAAACAAGGTACTGGTAGCTTTGGCACTGTGTGCAGGTGCCAAGTCCTGTTGGAAAATGAAATCTGCAACTCCATAAAGTTGGTCAGCAGCAGATGACATGCAGATGATATGGCACCCCAAACCATCACTTACAGGAAATTTTACACTGGACATCAAGCAATGTGGATTCTGTGCCTCTCCTCTCTTCCTCCAGACTCTGAGACCTTGATTTCCAAAGGAAATGATACATTTACCTTAATCAGAGAACATAACTTTGGACCACTCAGCAGCAGTCCAGTCCTTTTTGTCTTTAGCCCAGGAAAGACGCTTCTGATGCTGTGTCTTGTTCAAGAGTGGCGTGACACAAGGAAAGCGACAGCTGAAACCCATGTCTTGCATACGTCTGTGCGTGGGGGTTCTTGAAGCACTGACTCCAGCTGCAGTCCACTCTTTGTGAATCTCCCCCACATTTTTGAATGGCTTTTGTTTCACAATCCTCTCCAGGGTGCGGTTATACCTATTGCTTGTACACTTTTTTCGACCACATATTTTCCTTCCCTTCGCCTCTCTATTCATATGCTTGGACACAGAGCTCTGTGAACAGCCGGCCTCTTTAGCAATGACCTTTTGTGTCTTGCCCTCCTTGTGCAAGGTGTCAATGGTCGTCTTTTGGACAGCTGTCAAGTCTGCAGTCTTCCTCATGATTGTGTAGCCTACAGAACTAGACTGAGAGACCATTTAAAGGCCTTTGCATGTGTTTTGAGATATTTAGCTTATTAGAGTGTGGCACCAGGTGTCTTCAATATTGAACCTTTTCACAATATTCAAATTTTCTTAGATACTGATTTGGGGGTTTTCATTAAATATCAGTTATAATCATCAAAATTAAAAGGAATGAACACTTGAAATATATCAGTCTGTGTGGAATGACTGTATACATTATACAAGTATCACTTACTGAATGGAATTACTGAAATAAATCAACTTTTTGATTATATTCTAATTATTTGACTAGCACCTGTACATTGAACAATTACAGTTTGGACTTTAATATGTTCACCCGGCACAGCCAGAAGAGGACTGGTCACCCCTCAGAGCCTGGTTCCTTTCTAGGTTTCTTCCTAAATTTAAGCTCTCTCAAGAAGTTTTTCCTAGCCACTAGAGATCATCATTAATGTTGTTTGCTCCCTGGGGTTTAAGGCCGGGTGTTTTGTGAAAGCACTTTGTGACAACTGCTGATGTATAAACGGCTTTTAAAAATAATTGTGATTGATTGATTGATTGAATTTGATTAACTACTTTTTTAATTATCTACTGAACAAAAGATTGGTTGTCTCTTGTTCTGTTTGCAGCACAAGACGTTGTTCAAGAGTCCCTTATGTTAGTCAAAATGGGTTTAAAGTCCCAAACAAAAAGGAATCTGTTGGAGTACATAAGTGTGTTCAGGGGCACTTAATGAAAACAACCAATACCTGTTTGACTTGCTAATTCTGGGGTCACTGTTATGTAGAAACTACATTAGAGACACTGAGCAGCCAGCGTTTTTTCTTCCACAGAAGTACACACCAGATTTACTTGGCAAGAGATTAGTGTTTCTCGAAATGGTACATTTTCATTTTATATCTTGTTTTTCCAAATGTCATAATGTACATTCCATTTCAGTGACCACTCTGAAAACTCAGAAGTATCTGCTGGAACCTACACACTTGGAATAGAAAAATGGCCAACAACCACATTTGAGCTTGCAAGCACCTAATCTGCCACAAGGAGTTGCTAGAGTAGGACAATACAAAACAACTCTGTCAGAAATCCATCATACCTAACCGGGACTGTGCAAGGTCAATTTTCACTGTCCAACACTATCAGTATCATTGAGACCAGAAGATTTTTACTTTCTGGTCCGATAACAAAGTGTGCCATTCAGAATACCCTCCTTATACGAAATTATAGAGGAGTGGGATTGCATGACTGCTATTGCACACACAAATGCACACACACGGACACACTACTTACGAGTTTTTCCCTGAGTTCATCTGGTAAAAGAACAGAAAAACATAGTGTGAGTTTCGTAAAAACTGTTAACACTTACACACACCTAAACATTGTAACTGCATGTACTGTATACTGAGTGTCTTCAGAAAGTATTCAAACCACTTTCTCCGCTTTCAGTTGTGTGGTAGACTGAATATATCATTTATTATATTTTTTTGTTATCAATCCGAACAAAATAACCCTATAATACAAAGTGAAAAAAATTATATTTGGTTGGTAGTTCAAAGTTTCTTCCATTCAACAATGGAGTCCACTGTGCTCCTGGGAACATTTAATGCAATAGCAATATAACTATAGCCCCCCCCAGATCTATGTCTCAACATCATTTTGAGTTTTACATAGAATTCTTTGCGTGTCATGGCTTGATTTTTTTATTTGCAATGCACTGCAAAGTGTGGAACCTCATTATAAACAAGTGTGTGCCTTTTTAAATCATGTACAATCAATTGAATTTGCCACAGATGGAACTCCAATCATGTTCTGGTACCATCTCAAGGATCATCAAATGACAATGTATATGAAATCTATTTGGAATATTACAGTTTTTTCCCTTGAACATTAATCACAACCCCTCATGCGGTTTTCTTCACATTTGAAAGACAGGACATTTTCTGTAAAGATTAGGAATTCCTCTTCATCAACCCCCTGTGGGGTACATCAACGCTCTGTCCTAGGCCCACTCATATTTTCGTGATATATGCTTCCCTTGGGCTACATCTATTAGAAATATGCTATGCTGATGACACACAGTTGTAGCTACCTCTGAAACCTGGTGAAAAGACATCCCTGAAATCACTCTCTGATTGTCTAATATACATAAGATACTTGCTAGCTAAAAACGTTCTTCAATTAAATTACACAAAAATGGAAGTTGTAGTATTTGTCCACACAGACTCCACCAAATATTTTGTTAAAAACGTAGGGCCTCCTTATATCAATGTATACAGTTACATAAAAAAATACATAAAAAAATACAAACATCTATTGTACCTACAATATGCAAAAACAGCTACTGTACCTACAGTAAACCAAGACTTCCAATATAAATATAATAAACAAACACATCAACTTTACTTACAGTATAGAAACATCTATTGCATCTACAGTATACAAACACATCTATTGTATCTACAGTATACTAATAAACCTTCTGAACACCCAGTGTACAAACACATCTACTCTATCTACGGTAAACAAACAGATCTACTGTACACAGTGATGCTGACGGGGGACAACCGGAAAAGAGGTCCCGGGCCCACGTTTCCTATTTGGTTGGCTTGAATATTATTATTTATTTGTCAGTCAATATTGGTATTCAGTACTACCTAGCTATATCATTAAACAATACATATTTGTGACCTGTTCTAAGACCAGCTGCTATTTATAAAAAATTTGGCCCGTGGTTTGGGTCCTAAACATTAAATTATGTCCCAGGCCCTGGGATTCCTCTCGGCGTCCCTGACTGTACTTACAGTATACCACCACATTTACTGTACCCAAAGAATACCAACACTTCTACTGTAAATATAGAAAACAAACACTTCTATTATGCGTACAGTATACAGTACCGTCCAAAAGTATTGGCTCAGCAAGGGAAATTCCTTTGTTTTTGTTGGTCACTGAAGACATTTGGGTTTAAGATCAAAAGATGAGTATGAGACAAGAGTTCAGAACTTCAGCTTTCATTTCCTGTTATTCACATCTAGATGTGTTAAACAAATTAGGGCATATCACCATTTGTATTAAACCACAGCATTTTTAGGTGAGCCAAATTAATGGAACAAATAATGTTAATGTAAATAACCTTTAATATTTGGTGGCATAAACCTTGCTTGCAATAACTGCCTCAAGCCTGCGACCCATCGACATCACCAAACTGTTGCATTCGTCATTTGTGATGCTATTCCAGGCTTTGACCGCAGTTTTTTTCAGTTCTTGTTTGTTTCGGGGTGTTTCTCCCTTCAGTCTTCTCTTAAGGAGGTGAATTGCATGCTCTGTTGGGTTAAGGTCAGGTGATTGACTTGGCCAGTCTAAAAGCTTGCATTTTTTTCCCTTGATGAAATCCTTTGTCTTGTTAGCAGTGTGGTTTGGGTAATTGTCATGCTGCATGATTAACTTCCTCCCTATTAGTTTCAATGCATTTCTCCGTAAATTGCCAGACAAAATGTTTCTGTACACTTCTGTATTTGTGGTGTGTCCCGGGCCCTGGGAATCCTCCGGATAGGGCCACAGTGTCACTGGACCCCCCTGTCTCAGCCCCAACGTTATACGCTGCTATATTATTGTGCTCGGGGAGTAGGGCCAGTCAGTTCTCCTTCTCCACTATAAATCCCGGTAGATCTAGTGAATGCATTTTCTAAATTTTCCCTGTTTTTTGCTGTCTTTAACTTAGGAGGACACGAGGTCTTAAC